>JAGDQP010009162.1:0-48839 GCA_022664845.1 Lepisma saccharinum
GGCGGCTGCAAATGTGAATAGTGTTTATGGTCCTGATACTGTAACAGGCAATCACGCGCAATTTTTTTTTCGTCGATTCCGTTCCGGTAATTTTGACGTCAAAGATGTACCACGCACTGGAAGGCCAAGTGTCGAAAATGTCGATAAAATCATGGACATTGTCGCGTCCGACCGTCATGTAAGCACTGTTTCGATTGCCCAAGAGCTAAACATTGCACAAAAAACCGTGTGGAACCATTTGCATAAGGCTGGATACAAAAAGAAGCTTGATGTATGGGTGCCACACGAGTTAACGCAAAAAAACCTCATGGACCGAATTTCCATCTGCGAATCGCTGCTGAATCGCAACAAAAGCGACCCATTTCTGAAGCGGTTGGTGACTGGTGATGAAAAGTGGATCACTTACGACAACGTCACGCGAAAACGATGAGGTCGTGGTCGAAGCGCGGTGCGCCGGCGCAAACGGTGCCCAAGCCAGGATTGACGGCCAGGAAGGTTTCGCTGTGTGTTTGGTGGGATTAGCAGGGAATTATCTACTATGAGCTGCTCCCCTACGGCCAAACCCTTAACTCGGAACTATACTGTCAACAATTGAACCGTCTGAAGGCTGCAATCGCCCAGCTTTGGCCAATAGGAGAGGCATTGTGTTCCACCAGGACAACGCCAGGCCACACACATCGATAGTGACTCGCCAGAAGCTTGGTTGGGAGGTTCTTATGCATCCACCTTATAGTCCGGACCTGGCACCGAGTGATTACCATCTGTTCCTGTCCATGGCGAACACGTTTGCTGGTGAAAAATTCGCTTCAAGAGAGGCTTGTGAAAATCGACTGTCTCAATTTTTTGCCAATAGGGACAAGGGCTTCTATGAGAGAGGCATCATGATATTACCTTCCAAATGGAAACACGTTATCGAACAAAACGGCGCATATGTGACCTAAATCGGATCATTCTAACTATGGTAAGTCAAGCCTTCAATGTCATGCAAAAATAATGGATTACTTTCTACTACACCATATATATTTAGACTCTATTACTAAATATCATAAGATAGGTCTACGGGTAAAAATAGAGAAAACAAAATACATGATAACAAACCGAAGCACAGTGAATAACGGAAATACATAACAATTAAGAATGAGAATATAGAGAAAGTAAAGAAATTTAAATACTTAGGAGATTATGTAACAAGCAAAAACGAGGTAACGGAAGAAATAGAATGTCGTTTAGTATCGGGCAACGCATGTTTCTATTCAGTCCAGAGACTCCTAACCTCGCGATTAATATCAAGGAAGTTCAAATTGAAAATATACAGAACGGTTATTCTGCCGGTAATACTTAACGGTTGCGAAAGTTGGAGTAAGGCCCCTAGTAGATGAACATAAATTACGAGTGTTGAAAATAAGGTCTTGAGAAAGATATACGGGACTAGAGGAGTGGGAAATGAAGGAGACTGCATAATGAAGAACTTCACGGACTGTACGACTCACCCGATGTTGTAAGAATAATGAAATTGCGACGAGCAAGGTGGGCAGGCCATATGGCTCGGATGGGGGGAAACAAAGATGATATTCCATCGTGGTTGGAAATCTGGAGGGGAAGAGACCATTGGGAAGACCGAGACGTCTTTGGGAGGACACTATTAGAAGAGAGCTTCAACAAGTAGGTGTTTATGATGAAAACTGGCTTGATCTTACCCAGGATAGAAACCTATGGCGATCGTTCTAGCCATAGAGTAAGTAATTACTGACCTTGGAAACGTCCTTGGAAATGTCCTTGGAAACCAAATATAGTTGAAACTGAACTATCGTTGCAAATTTAACTGTTGAGGCTTAGATATAAAAAAATAATTTATATCGAAATATCAATGGATATCCAAGATTAATCATGTATTCTTGCATAACGAATATCATTATAATTCGATATCAAATTTAATTGAAATCAAGGTATTGGAAATGGAATATCGTTGGATATTTTATCCACTTCATAGTAACATAATTTGAATCAAAATATCGTTGAAAATGGAATTAAATCGAAGCTGAGATGTTTGTCGGATGTGTTATGTAGTTGATATATAAATAATATCATTGATATTGATACAATATGTATCGATCGTCAGTTTTCTAGATGTATAAAAAAAAAGCAAACGATTTCGCAGAAGAAAATCTTCGGAAAATTTAATTCTCGTTTTCAAAGAAAGCCAGTTGCAAATTTTACCTCAGTCAGCGAAGATCATTACCAAATTATTACTTGCCGAATGCGACTGACAGAGGTGGACGTGTAACCACATACCATTACATCAGTTTGCGAATTGCGACGTATTGAAATGAAAGTAGTTGTTTTAATTCCAGCATTTATGTTGTCTACGACATAGTAACACAACGTATTTGAAGATAATTATGAGGTATCTTTAGATTTTCATCAACAAAACTCATTTGTCAGCAAATTTGACATTGTTGAACGAATAATTCCATTTTCTTTAGATCTGCTTGCTGCACCGAGCTTCCTCGACGAGCAAGCTCGAAAGTATAATTGAAAAAATTCCGACAAGCTTGTTCAAGGGCAGGCTTATCGAGCAAGTTGATAAGCAATCCCGATAGTGTAATAGCGCCTTAAGTCATACACAGCATAAAAACATACACTTCGTTCAAGGTTTTCTTTTTTTCGTTTGAAGCTTGTAAAACACGCACCAGCTTGCAGCGCCGTATGCTTACAAGATGATTGTTTAATTGTTAAGATGATTTAACTCGTCAGTACGCTGCACGAACATGAGACTTGTTTGATATTCACTGTTGACTGTGCAGCATACTGCTACGTGTAATAAGCTTTTCTGCTTTCTTTGATCTACTGTGCACGCGTCGACGGCCGAAGAGATCACAATTTTGTTGTATAAAAACTTCATTTTATCCTGTTATGCTTTTTCTGTCGTAACATAAACACATTTTTACAACATTTCATCGGTAAATTGTGTCTTATAATTTCAAGAAAATGTCGTAAAATAATAAACTTTGAAACTAGGATAACTATAAAGAATACTCATAACCAATGGCGGCGCCAGGATAAAAAGTCAGGGAGGATATTTCATTTGAGAAAGACAGGGGTGTGATCTAAATTTATGAGATAAAAGGTATATCTGAAAAGTATCCGACCATAGGCCAGAAAAATAAAATTACATACATAGTGTGCTAATGACCTTAGAAATAGGACCTAACAGTTTCCAGACATTTAACCCGACGAACATACAATTGCTAGAAGCACGCCTAGAACGCCTGTTTTGGAACTGCTCGCTTTGTGCATGATGCCCTCTCGGATGTCAAAGCGGGTAACTTTGAGTGCCCATTTGACTTTTGGTAAAAGCGAGAAGTCACAAGGAACAAAGTCCGGAGAGTATGGAACTTGGCGAACGACAGGAATACCCGAAAATATTGGATCAAGTGCCGGGAATGGGCCAGGACGTTATTCTGATGCACGTGCCAGTTCGGACCTCACAGATCCGGTCTCTTGCCAGGAACTGCATCACGTAGACGACCGAGAACGTCAAGATAGTACTCCTTCGTAATTGTTCGTACTTCTGGTAAGTAATCGTGATGCACAATATCACTCTCTGCGGACGTGCGGACATCTTTGAACCGATAGGTACCACTGTTTTGTTTGTGTACTTCCCTTCGGTTCGTCGCCAAAATCTTGTTGACTCTTGCGTATTGTTTCTGCTTGACTATCTCCAAGCTTCTGCCAAAACTTCATGCAGTAATCGTTCTGTCATTTTGTCCAGATTGAAACTGCGATGAAGAAGAAACATACAACACTACACCCTTCTTAACGGATGCTGATACAAGCGAAGGTGACGGTACCCAACAGGCATACACATGAAGGATACCTTCACCACTGTGTGCAGTGTTACAATCCAACGTTCACTACTGTATTCAGCAAAAAATAAGGTCGGGTAATTTTCAGACATGCCTTGTATGAAATAAAGAATGCTAATGGAACGGGGACTAAGATAGGTTGGGGGGGGGGGGGGGGTGATAAAAGTGGATATTACAAGTGGAACTAAGATAGATTTTGGACAGCTTCAGCCCCCTGAAGCACCGTCTCTGCTAATAAAAAACTTACTTGTATATACTCTTTGATCATCACGTTGGTAATACAAGGTCTGTCCGGAAGGTAATGAGACTGGCCACTGCACGGCGCTCCAGTCGTTAATAGCGCGTCCGCCATGAGCGGGATTGGTGGTGTGGGATCTTAGCTAACCAACGATACCCGGATCAATCGCTTTTGAACTCGGGTAGAGTAAAAGGGGTAGAGTATCGTGCGAATCGTGTTTATAAACGACGTCGAGATTTTTGAAAGTTGAAAATGCAGCGTTCGCTTGAGCAACGATACGCCATTAAATTTTGCGTCAAGCTTGGAAAAATCGCTTCAGAGACGTTCACTGTGATTAAGGAAGCTTACCAGGACCAAGCACTGTCAAAAGTTCAGGTTTTTCGTTGGGATGGTGATTTCAAGAACTGGCGGGAAAACGTGGAAAACGAAGAATGCTCTGGACGCCCTTCGACGAGTCGGTGGACGAAAATGCCGTCAGAGTCTTGTCATTGTCTTCTTTGACAAGAAAGGGGTGGTACACAAAGAATTTATGCCCGAAGGGAAGAGTGTCAACGTTGTGGAAGCGCCTGTGATACAAAGTCAATCGTGTCCGATTGGAGATTGCCAAATGCTGGAAGCTCCATCATGATAACGCGTCGAGCCACACCGCGTTCGTTGTGACATTACTGACTAGAACCACGATCACGCAGCCACCGTACAGTCGCGACATGAGCCCAGCAGATTTTTTTTCTATTCCCCAAGCAAGTTTGAAAGGTCGCCGTTTTGACGATCTAAGAAGCAACGACGGATGTTCTGAGGGGGTTGTCGGAAGCTGGTTTCCTGGAGGCGTACGCTGTGTGGAAATCGCGTTGGCAGCGGTGTGTCGACAGTCAAGGAGAGTTCTTCGAAGAATGTTAACAAGTTGTACCAATCGGATCAATAAATTTTATTTACCGGACACAGTATCTTTACTTTCCGGACAAACCCTGTAGCTTGCCAGATTTTTTGAATGATCTAAGTGATGGTTGTGATATTGCACAATAAAATTTAAATCTCTGTAGGTTCTTCTGGTTATCAGAAACCATAATGTAACTATGATTTTTTGATAAGGAGTAATGTTCCTTTCTCCTTACAATGTCTTGTTTTGTCAGCCTTGGAGTTACTAAAGACAAAAGATGTCTCTTCATTCATACAAAAGTATTTACAAAAATCGTCAGCATCTAGGTCCGGCAGAATCGTCACAGTGTAGAACACTCCATCTCGCTTTGACGCCAAATTTCGTATCCATCGACATTTTGGTTTCTTCTCACCACGTGATTTTAAAATTGTGTACAAATCATAGAAGAACAACAAATCTTCATCCGAGCGATTCGCCATTTTGGTACTGAAACAGACAGAAACATGTGAAGGGGTCGAGAAAAGAGGTGCCGTCACCAACAGCTCTGTATACTGATACATGTAATTGTCAACTTGCACGTCACAAAATAAACGTCAGCAAGCTGCACTGCAAACTGATGGGTGTAAAAATTCTCACGAGTTTAAAAAGTCGTGTAGTTTCAGGTATTAAAATCATACTCAAGGGCATCATCAGTTTCACAATTAGTTTTTGCAAATCATTATAAATCTTTAGTTAAGATCATTTTTGAAAAAGGAAAATAAAAAAATCTGTTCCACAGTAGCACACATACACTCAAAATATTATTGGTGTTTATTGCCACCCCAAAAGGTGTAATAGAACACCTCTACCTCTACACCAATTCCAGTGATAGGTAACACCAATTCTAGTGTTGGTTATCACCCTCCGGGGTGTCCAACGCCGTTTCTGGTGTTGACAAACACCTCTACCGGTGTTCAGAAACACCGTTAGGAGTGTTAAAGTGCACCGCTAGAAGTGTTAGGGTACACCTTCAATGGTGTTTATTAACACTCCTAACGATGTATCTGAATACCTTTAGAGGTGTTTGTCAATACCAGAAACGGTGTTGGACACCCTGGAGGGTGTTAACCAACACTTTGGTGTTACCTAACACTGGAATTGGTGTAGAGGTAGAGGCACCTTTGGGGTGGCAATAAACAACAATAATATTTTTGAGTGTACGTGTTTTCAATGTTGATTTTAGGTTCATTTTGTTGATTAACCGTTATCGGTTGAAAAAAATACGGGTATTTTTAAACCATATTTCAACAAAGACGTCATTGCGTTGATAAGACGTTAATACAACGTGTTTTCAATATGTTATTTTCAACTATATGGTATAATATATTTTATTTAATTCATTTTCTACTAATGTTATATCAAAAAATATAATTAAAAACTAATTGAATGACACGAATTATTTGGTGTTTCCATGTGTACGTTGAAAACAGATTGAATTTTAAACCATATTTCAACAAAGATAGAATTTCGTTGATACGACGTTAATGTGTCGTACTTTCAGCTATCATTCATACTATGTCCTAGATTTTGTTTCACATTTGTATTTCTAATTTAATTACTTAAACATTATAGTTAAGAACAAATACAATGAAAATAACTATTCTTTTCATGTTTTCATTTGCATGTTGAAAACAGGTTGAATTTTAAACTATATTTAGACAAACATTTAATTTCAACGCTACAGTAAAAGAGTAGTGGCCTCTCCAGGTGGATTCTTGAATCAGTGGTCAACCAACGCTTCTAGCTACCAACGAGAAGTGCAAAACGTTCCTCTGATCGAACCCCACAGCACCCGCTCGGATTATTTACTGTTGAAAAAAACAAACTATATCGTGATAAAAGCAACGAATAAAATGAAACTAAGTGTGTATATACCAATAGACAGCACTCATGCTCTTTTTTTGGCCAACTAAACCCGTTTCTTCATCGTTTCTTCTAAACCATTATTCAACGTTGAATAAACCGTTGAATAGGCGAACATTTCGGTACATTTACAACGTTAACATTACGTTTCGGTATTAATGTTTAATCCACGTATGTTTAACGTTTGTGTGCTACTGGGGGTTTAATACTGTATATCCATTTTCTTGGCAGAGGATGTTTCTGATAATGATAGTTTAGTTTTGCCTCGTAATTGTCACCGTAACGTATGAACCGGCCTCCAATCAGGAAGAACGAACACAAATAGCATAATACAGCTGCTGTCTGTGGCTGCTGGTAACGTAATGCACTAGAAAATACTCCCACTGTTGCCACGTAAAGGAAATGGAAGCTTGCATCTGTACTGCATCCGTATCGGTTGTTTAACTGCTTTTCATAACGAAACAGCTTTTAAGATTGTTGCTAATTATAGAAACAATAAAGCATAAAGCAATAACTGGCTGAGGATGTGTTGGGCGGGACACCAAATTTGCAACAGCGCAGCCACGTGCATTCAAGACCACGTGACTTATTAGGTGGAGTTAGGCCGGGAAAAAGACCGTGGTATCTATAGCTTCCAATTAAATTGTGTAAATATTTAAATAAACGAAGAAAGAAAACGGAAATTAAGCCACTTCAAAAGCTTCTGCTTGGTCGTGTCGTTAACGATCTCATTTTCCGTGCCAGCGGTCCCGGGTTTGATCCGCGAAAGGCTACTAATTTCGAAGCAGCAAGCATGATGTCAGCGGGGATGGCTATTTAAGAAGGTGGCAAATATTGATCTTGGAAGCCCAAATAAGCAACGGTAGGGGAGTTGTTGCCCTGACCACTGACTCCCCCGTTAAGCAGAAGTTAACTAGCAAGTTCAGGCACTATTGTGGTTGTTATGTCATATTGCGGTCCGTTAGTACTGTACTGTATATTAAAGGAACAACTTTAGTTTAAAGTAAACTAAGAAAGTTTTAAAACACACTCCTGTTATTATAATGTAGAGTATAGCACAGTATACTTTACTATATTTAAAAAGTACTGTAAAAAACAATTCTTAAGTGTATTTAAACAGTACGTACTGTGCATGTACAATTCTGATTTGTTTGTACATACTATTCATATAAATGAGGAAAATCGAAATGTAAATGACAGTACTGTATTTCAAAATAAAGTCGTTATTTGTACAGTACTATGCTTTATTTTCGTCTTTCATCATTTTGCGTCGGAGAATTTCTTCGTACTGTTCTGTATTTAAATTTAAATTAAAAATTACGTGTATTATAATTACTGCACTGTATTTTTACTGTTTTTTTTAATAATTCGTTCATAATTAAGAGTACAATGTAAAAACTGTACCTCTGAATCGGGAGTACAAAATTCCAATTTTGTACTCCCATTTTTTTAGAATCAGTGACGGGCACAGGGATTCATATTTTATCATCGTTTTTGTTTCTATTAATCTGTTCCCTTCCCAGAATTGGGAGGCCCCTCTAAACCCAAGCCTGGGTTCGTCACTGCCTCTCAAAAATTGGGAGTACAAAATTGGAATTTTTTACTCCCAATTCAGAGGTATAGTTTTTACAGTGTATAAATCAAATGCTGCATTTATACATTGCTAAATTCAAATTTGTATTTTCTTACTACGTCGGGATTCGGTTAATCCGGAAACTCCGTAAATCGCGACTCTAGTGTATACGAAAAGTTGGCATTCAGATTTAAAAAATAGTGGAGAGGGCAACTGCACCCCGTGCGGTCACCCTAGTATTCTTGCCAGCAACACATCTCCGAAACATGTTATATAAAACTGACAGATCATACTAAAATTTCAAGAAATATGCTGAAACTATAACCAACTCTCGAAACAGGAGTGACAATTTCGATTATAAGTTTCTCGGTCCGTTATGTGACACTCGTGTGGTACAGATATATCGCAGCAACATTTCCGAGGATAAAACCTCTCCTCATTTCACAGCATTTTGTGGCGTGCAAATCAAAGATTCTTCCGTTGCGTGCAGACAAGAGTAAAAAAATAAAGAAGAAAAATAGAAAACAAGCTGTTGTTAGTGAGAATTTTCTCATTTTCATTTAATTCTTCATAATGAATCCTGACGTACGACGAATCCACAGGAGGAACGTAATTTTTGCTCTACATCGCGAGTTCCCAGCTTTACAATGTGGAATTCCTGTATACTTATTCAAAACTTTCTGACTCTATTAAAACCTTGCGAAGGCTAATTACCTCAGCATCAGCTGTTACGTTTTTGTGGTCTTGATACTCAGGATACACATGACTAGGGCTAGGATTTTTATGATTTAGGATATTTCTTTCTAGAAGACTGATGAGTTGTTAACGTATAGACAAATTCATTTCATGAAAGAACTAATTAAATAAAGTTACTTCGTACGAGCATGTTTGTGCATATTTCGTAATTTTATCCTGATAGAGCATATTCTAATGATTTTTCGGTCATAATGAACATATTTTTACTTTTTTAACGTTCTCATTGATATCCGAAGTTGATATTCTTTCTTCTTCTGAGTTTGTTAAAAGTGTGTTCTTTCATTATTTTTTTTCTGTGAAAATTGTCCTATATCCAGTGTTTGATTTGTAGCCGGTGATGGTTAAGATTCCCCTATGGGACGTTATTTTCATCCAATGGAGGGCAATGCCAGACCACTGCAAACCGTTTTTCACATTTCATTTACTGAAATTAAAAAATTACTATCTTTTTTTGTAAAGAGAATGGAAATATTTTTCAAGTAGCTTGTCACTTAATCCGTATCAACATTAAAGCAAATTGAATGTTTTGCCACTTAACAGTAGACAATGGAACAGCACGTTGAACACGTCTTACGTCATTATTTACCGGGATATGGCGTTATGTGTGACGACGCCGTGTAATGTCGAGTTTTTCTACCTCTGAATCTATGCATAGATCACAGACTGTTTCTAGCAATCCTTTTGTACAGCATGATGGGTGGTGGAAGACATTCTTAACGTTTCGCAGAAAAAAATAATACTTTACTTAATATTTTCCAGTTTATTAGAGTTAAGCGACCATTAATTACCCTATCAGAACAAACGGTTGGGCCAACCAAAAGAATTGTTGGTCAAATGACTGGAAGGTTCGCCCACCCCCACCCCTACCGTTTGTAAACTGACATTAACCAATATCCAACCGATATATCCTTTGAACGCTGGTGGTCCAATGTTCGTTCAGCGTTAGTCAACTGTTTGGCAGAAAGGTATGGAATAAATGCGGTATAGTTCCAAAGCGCATTAAGAAGTTGATCATGTCTATAAAACTACAATGGAGCATGTCTTAATAAGCAATATCATGTGTACTGTAAATAATGAAAAAAGAGTTTGCCTTCATGGGGATCAAACCCAGGGCTCTCACGATGCTCTACCGCCTATGTCACTGCGGCAACTGGAGACGTACTATTACGAAAGGAAACATAAGCAACGCAACGAAGTATTACATATTTAGTAGGTGTGATGTCAGGGATTATCACTCCCTCGAGACACTACAAAATACAAAGCGAACAAGTGATACTGTCGCTCTCCTAGTCAGATTAAGTCCTACAGTGAAGCTTTGAGTTCCAGCGAAAGGCTTTGTTAGGAAAGGGTAATATTGCATATGTAACAGATATTTCAGTAGTGGACATAATAAGCGCAGATGATATACAGTACGTCGTTACATATTTCCATTACAAACTCCTTCTAGAACGTTCAAAGGATATTCACCACATGTGGCATAAGCTCTAACCTGTGAGTGACGTAAGTTTTTTTTTTATCAGAGGTCGGTTTCCAGGGTAATAATATTTTAACAAAAGCACATTTTGACGCATTATGTAAGAACGGATATATGTATTCCGTCGAAACTTGGTATGGTGATAGAGTAAACAAGTCCACACTTTTTTCGCATTGCAACTTTTAGCTTACATATTACCATTTTCATGATAACCAGCCTAATTATTTTTATAGTGAGCATAAAGAGAAAACAGTTAAACCAATATGCTTCCAACTTAATATAATACTACAGGACCTAACCCTTAAACCTTACACTAAATTAGATCGTAGAACTACTTAACGTTTCCACAGTAACGAGGTTCAATTACTAAAAGTTATATTGGGCATCATGAAAGAACAGTTGTACTGATACGTTTCCTGATTGGTATAATTGTATTGGGCTCTACCCTTAAAACTTACACGAAATAAAATTCCTGAACTATTTACCGTTTCCATGGCGATAAGAGTCAATTATTAAATACATCCGTATCACGTGAGAACGGTTGGACCAGTTTGATTCTAAGCCTACTGCTCTAATGAGGTTACTTTTAACAACATAGACAAAAATAATATAAACAGAATTTGATTAGAAATATTATTAATATTATTTCCTAAGTGGATTCCTTTCTCATTGTATATTTTTTGTGATTGTCATTTCAGAGGCCCAATGCTTCTATGCCATACAAACCAGGATATGAAGAAGATGGATTCCTTAAAAGTCTGAAACCGTTTGATCCAAAGGAAATAGAGCTTAAAGCGGGAAATTGCACTAAGGTAAGTTCATTGCTTTTTCTCTTCCCCAGTTGCGATTCTTAAATCTAAAATATGCACGGGATGGGAAAATACTACAAATAAGTCAGGACTTACTGTTATTAAAGCACGAATGATTGATGTATATGGAAGGAACGTTAGGCAGCAGTGGCCGCGCTGTATCTGTTACCGTAGTATATTTTGTACACGGAGCAGTGAACGGTTGTAAGAATGCTTTAAATAAAGTGCATGGGAGAAGCAAAGAGTATGTGTAGAGGGTCCAACACCACTGACGAACGACACTCCAAGCATCGCTGAAACACAACACCAGAAAGGAAGGAATTGATATTTCGCGGCAATATTTAAATACACAAAGAGTTCAGTCGTTGTTTGAAGATTGGCAAGACATATTGAATCTAAGTCGAGTGCGATAAACATTTTCAAATTCCCTGGTTATATGCTTGCCAAACCTTTAGGGATATCATCTATCATAGTCTAGTGAAATCTTCAATAGATATTTAAGTAGGGTATAGTGGTGTCAGGGCATTTATTGCCTTGGTACTTTATTCGCCAAGGGTGTTCATTTTTCCTTTCTCTTTTTCCCATATAATTTGGTGTTTACCATTCAAACAATTCTTTATGTACTTTTCAAATGTCAAACCAAGGTAAAAATCAGTAAATATCTAAGAAGGTTAAGCACAGTTCTCATGAAAGTAAACCTGAAATTAAATATACCTCTCCGATTTTGCTGGTTACCAGTTTGTCGGCAAATAGTAGCAATGGCATCATTAGTATCAATACTTTTGAAACACAATGGTGATCACTTTTGCGTATTTTGTAAACTGCAGAAACCACGAATATCTACAAGATAGCATTACGTTCTAGTCAAGACTCCCGGTCAAAACGACAGCAGCGCTTAATTTACCTTTGTCATGTTGCATCCTCCAATGCCGAGCATAATGGAAAGCGTATCCGGGCTTCTTCCATTCTAATCACTATGGTTCTACTGTTAATGAAATTGTAAATACGAAGCACTACAGTTTATTTCCCCACACTTTCGACAGAATGTTGTGCCAAAACGAAGCATTTGTGCACCGTCGATGATCAGTACTTTTTCTTTAATTATTTTCATGTTCGGAATCTGGTGAAGCGGATTTGTCGATGTTATATTGCAACACCTTGCATATAAGTTGCACTCAAAAGCAGCAAACTTATCGTAAGATTTTGTATTTAGTTTTCTCGTACTAGCACAGCCGTACATACACACATGTACAAGTACGTACGTAGGATGTGTACTACCCTGGAAAACCAGGAATAGTCAGGGAATTTTATAAATCTGGAATACTCAGGGAAATCTATAATTTATGAGGGAAATTTATGACCTGTCCACAGTTGGTAAGAGGAGGTCGTGTGTCTAATTCCCACTGCTGACCGGATTCTTTTAATGCGTTACAATCCTCAATTTTAAAGATTTTTTTTTCTGTTCTGAAATACCAATAATGTACAAAATACTTGGACTGGTTGGTTTTGAGATTAAAAAAAGAAAAGTCATTGCGTATTATTGACATGTTCCACTATACTAAGACCTCAGGGCATTTGAACAAAAAATATTATGAAAAACCTGGAGAACTCAGGGAATGTCAAGTGACAAAATTGGTAGACAGCATGCCGATACATAACTTTAAAATTCAACGTAATATGTAGCACTATATTAGTTCTTTGGTTATGGTTAATACTGCTTAATTTCTATTTCTGCTTGTTTCAGTGTTGATACGAATGATATGTATTTTAATTTGTTGTTTCTGTTCCTTATAGATCTTGGTTTGGCATACACAAACCAAGCAGAATAATCCTTCTGCAGCTCTGGATATGACCAAATATGGTAACACAAACCTGGTACAATTGAAAAAACAAATTGTATAGCGTTTAAGGAAAAAACATCAGGAAGAACAGCAGCCTCGAAAGAGGAAATCTCGCAGAAGTCGGCGCCATGATGAATGAAGAAAGAGGGTTACTTTTTTAAAGTGAGAATCTTTTATTTTGGTGAGACTTCCAAGAATGAAGATGTAAAGAAGAATGTAATGAGTAGAAAGCGTGTTCCAGCGCCACGAGGCCTTAGGCAAAGTTGCCTAAAGGCCATAAGTAAATTCAGTTCAATTCCAGCGTTGCGAGGGAATCTGAGAAGAAGGAGTAAGTAAAAACATATCGGAGCTAGTCAGTTTAAAGTACGTCTTCCAGGCAAATTTAGATGTTTGAACAGTAAAAGTTGATATATAGCAAAGAGAGAGTATGTATGATAATTGGGAACGTCAACTGGAATTTGAAAAGGGTATGCTGGATAGATTGTTGAAGGTCATCAAGCCAAGTCTAACTATGCACATTATTACGAAATTTTAGGGTTGGTTCGCATGGGATGCATTTCTTGCTTCACTGCAGACTAGTGTTTACTTTTGCGTTCAATTGGCCATTGCATCTGCATCTCTGCTGTTCGACTGGCCCAGTGCAGGTGCACATAGTGTAACTTAGTTCAAACACTTTCTGCCCTTGCTTCTTAGCCAGTACAGCTTTATTACTTTCTTGACATCTGTGTGGGACAAGAGATTGCAAGTGGTAGTACAAGGAAACTACAGCTACCCTTTCGACCGAAAGCTGTAATTGGTTACATTATTATACGCAGTGACATCTCATTCGTTGACATTGCTCTCCATTTTCTTACACCCCAGTGCAGCTAGTGTATCCCGAGCGAACAAACCCTTAGTCTAATGTAAAGGATTAACTGCGAATTTATATAAAGATGGACGTGCACTAGAGCAACTAAGTTTTTGCCTGACACAAACTGCATCAAGCAAACACAGATTTGTGACTTACTTAAGAATTAGTGTCATCTTTTAGTTGACAGGTTCTATAAAGCACGTCTGTTAAAATATAAATTCACATCAATGATTGCTTTTTTATGTTATTAGCGACGAGGCGGTTGATATGCAGCATATAATTCAGAATATGTTAGGGATAGCGTGAGATGAGAAATGACATAAAAATTATGTTTATAGTCTTGTGGTATTTCATGACAAAGAATTGATGTAGTGTTTACTTTCTGTACTACAACTGTTACATGTATTCGAAGAAGGAATCGCCCGAACCATAGATGCCTAAAGACCATAAATAAATTCAAATTCAAAATTCGAAGAAGATATATTTTTAATAAGATATTTGACTTAACAGATCGTAACAGATTTTTTTTATTATTAACTAGAAGTGTTGTCAAGAAAAGGTTCGATTATGTGTTTAGAAAGGCTGAGTGCCTTTGAGATCAGGGTGGAGATACGTTTTACGTCGCACGAAAATGAAACAGGCGTTTTGTGTTAAAAAATCCTGCCCGAGCGATTTGTTTCCAAAGTGTATAATTTGGGTTAAATAACGAAAGTTTCAAAGCCGGTTGAACTATGAATTTACGAAAATTGTATGTATATGGTTGTTTGTAGCGAATAAGTTGAAGTATACATAGATATTAAACAGGTGATTTGTTGAGCGCTAAGGGGCTTCTGAACTTGCAGACATTTCTTTCGTATGTCTGCGCAATTTTTTTATGAACTCAGAGTCGCTCTAAGTCAATCGGCGCTCTGTTCCAAATTTTCGATGCCTCCTCGTAAATACTATAGTTTAATACTACCCGTCTCGATATACTCGAACACAAAATGCTTGGCGCCTCCAAAGTTTTGGCGCTCTGTTCGGGGGAACAGTTCGAATCCGGAACCTCTCGATCCGGAACTGATCGATATTTTTCACCTTTTGACAAGTAGAAAGGAGAAGGCCGTGGTGGCTCAGTGGTAGAGTGCTAGCCTCTACTGTGTGGGGGTCCCCGGTACGATTCCGGATCATTCCATGTGAGCTTTGTGCTGGATAAATGCCGTGTGTGTGGGTTTTCTGGTGTTCTCCCGTTTCCTCTCACTTTCTTTATTCCATTATCATCCATTTGGCCAAAGTTGCCTAAACGCCTTATATAAAAATTCAGATCAATTCAGGTAGGAAGGAAAGAGGAATGGTGCCATCAAATCTAAACTAACCTTAGCTAAACAGATACAGTTGACCACATTTGCACGTTATTAATAAATACCAGGGCGTAATGAAACCTAACGTTGAGTAATATAATCTAACACAAACAAATCTAACCTAACCTAACCTTAGCTAAGCAGACGTAGCTGATCACAGTCGCACAGTAGCGATTGTATATGAAAATGAAGAAATTGCGAAAATTCGCGCGTAATATGTGTAAACAGTGTGAAGTGCACGTAGTAGAAGATTAACGTAAGGGAAAGTTGTAGCCGCGAATCACATTGTTGTGGATATCGGGAGAGAACGTGAATAAAACAGTGACACAATCCGAGTATAAAATCAATGATAATTTTACGTGCGACCTAAAACGCTATCTACACAGAGAAAAGGATTTGGTTTCACAATTTCATGAAAATACAGTGTTTCTATCAAATTACTTAATATTTCTAAATGAAGCCAAAATTTTCACTTTCCCAAAATTGGTGTTTTAATTTATCCTACTTGTTTTCCAAAAACTAACAATAAATCTTGACAAAGTTAAAAGAGGGGCATCGATAAGGCCCTAAATTAGCTTCTCTTCAAGTACAGGGAACTAATTCTAAACCACTAGAAAGACTAAAAGGGAATTTTTAAAGAACAAAAATAGGAAAATTCCCTGAGGTCACATGACCTTAATCAGAAAACGTATTTCATATTTGAAACAAATGCGACTATCTGATACGAATACATGAAGCGGTTGAATACGGATCCAGGGTATACAATAAGTATTTCAAAAGTTTGCTAGTTTCATTATTAGTATGCTCTTTATCTTGGCTAATTTTCTTAACTAGTCACTTAAACTATGTATACATGAGAAAGACTATAACCACAAAGTAAATACGTATGCAGAGATATGAAAACCTTATGATTGATGCTATGCGTTGTTCAAATAGTTACGAGCTTACTCCAGTAGAGGCCACTACCATCTCCTGAACTGTAAGTGCTGCCACGTTCATTAGCTTCTACCGCAGACGCGGAAATTTCATTATGAAATAACATGTCGGTATTTATGTTATATACTCGATCTCTTGTCTTGGAAGTCAAGCGAGTTTTGCAGTAAAATATTTCAGGCTCAACGTATACAAGCATCAATTTCTAAGTTGCTAGTTTGATGTTGTAAAGGTAACATCTTGTGATTGAGACAATATCCACCAATGTACGGCTTAGCAAGCGTGCCTTATTTGTCTAAATGTTATTTTACATACACGAAATACGACAAGGATATACATGTTTTGTTTAGTAGTTGAATTTTGACCTTGTTTTTCGTATTCGAAGCTGAGAGTTTATAAAAAACGAATTATCAGAAAATTCAGATTGAAGAAAAATCTATTAATAATCTCGTTTCTCTGTACCAAAAACTTAGTTTGGTGACAATGATGAAAAAATTAGCCAAGATATAGACGTATTGATGTGTACGGAACAATTCTCAACTTGAAATTGCATAAGAAGTACGTGTAAGAATTTCAGGTAGCGCATGTTGTATTGTTTCGCGGCTGATTCGCCTCTCCTCGCCCGGCAGTCGAGTTGTGACTCTTCCGTGACTTCGATTCACATCAAAATAAGCAAAGTTATTTTTTCAGAAAAGTTATTAAAATGTTGTAGCATTTTTATGTTCAAAACATCAAAATAGATTACTTTGAAAATGTAAACGTGAGTACATGTATATTCCGTTTCCCGATCTCATTTCTGTCATGAAGTAATGCCGAAAGTAATAACGAAGATCCATTTAAGTAAATGAAAGTTTAAGCTTTCATGGCGATTTTTTTTTTCGGGTTTTACGTAATGTATTTTTTTCACAAATTCTTACAATTGTATCATCGACAGTGATTAAATCAGCTCAAGAATTGTAAGAATTTAAAAAAAAATACAAGACTTGAAACCCCGAATAAAATAGTAAATAACCAATTGAAGTCACAAGAAAGAGTTACAGGCAAGCTGTTGGCCGGGAACGGGCGAATTGATACAAGAAATGCGTTGCTTTTCCATCTTGTATGTCAAATTTGAAGCCAAATTGAACGAAGAAAAAAAATCGAAATTCAGTATGCTCGATTATGTTAAGAATAAACATATGCGAAAGAAAAGCAAAGATAATGACAATTTTGACCAGGGACAGTATTCCGACCAGGCTAAAACCTACAACAATTACGTTCACCTCTTTTCGAAAACTACTTTAGAAAAGATTTGCGGTGACAATTCCGCCCCAGTCGACTGACCTCTGATATGTATAACGGGGAAATACATTCCATAGAATGTTGAAATAAACGTAGCCTAATTCACTGGCTAATTTGGATTTGGGCACTTTGCACACTATCCAGGAGCGGAATGGATTCACAGAACTAAGGGGACGATTATTGACTAGAACATCGCATGTCTTTCATCATATTCAACCATTTTCAGTCCCATTTTCTTCTACAAATCTCTTTCAGTTGCTGTACGCATGCACATAGTTCCTGAAAAACGCTTGATTTAGTCCTTACTTTGCATTACATTTCGTCAATTTGTCGTTTGTTTTATCTTGTTCTTCTAGCTATGTCTTTTACCTAAACTTCATCTTCGCAGTCTTGATCACATCTTCTACCTTTGTTTGAAAGCGAATCCATTAATTTGTCTTCCTGTCGCTCGTAGTGATTCCCACCACGCATCTCTCCATTGCTCTTTCTGTAACTCTGAGTCTTTGATTTGATCATTCAACACCCACTCTGATTATACATTTTACGCAGGAGCGTATCCTGTGGACTATCTAGGCTACCACCCCAGCCTAAGCTTGTGAACAAATATTTTGATCTACACGAGTAATATTAATTTACATGAAAGGGAGGCCAGAACACCTATCATTATCATCATCAATACTATGCATGACCTCTTTCTACTTATTAATTTGGCTAGTGGTAGTCCAAGCTATGAATCCACAATACGCTACTGATTTTACGCTTCAGACACATACTGATAACTCGCTTTTTATATAATAATAAACTTAATAAACCCAACGTAATAACAAGTGGGTAATAAATTAAGAGATATTTGAAAGCGATGTGGGCTGGACTGAGGCATGTCGTTTATAAGAGACAGGTTTGGTCTTGGTCGGAATTGTTTGTCGGGTCAGGATTTTGTTAAGCCACCAAAGAAAAGATGAAAAGAGATGGTTGGATCTTATGAACAAAGAAAAAGTAAATGAACGTATCCATATCGCAGTCTGTAATATAGTTCTGGGCTTCCAAATGTATATTATTACCACTACTATTATTGTAAGTATACACATATCATTTTTCTGTCTTGAGTCCATTTTTTAATGCCTTATTCAAAACTTATTTGCTTGTTCTATTAAAAAAAAAATGTTATGGGCTTTGTAAGTTCTTTTTTTTTTAATGAATGTTTGAAGATTTTGGTAGAAGGTGATAACCCACAAGTTTGTACGAAACGAGCTAAATGTATTCTTTTTTAGTACAATTCCTGATTTTTTTTTCAGAAATAAAGAGCAAATTCTTAGAGGATACACTTAGCATAAATATTTATAAGTCTGAAGCCATTACGTAGTAGAACTTGTGTTCTGTGGGTTATCACTTTGTACAACCAATCTTCATTTAACTTTTAAACCATCCACAAAAAATGAAAGGAAAGGCATAATGATATGTTCATTTTTGAAAAGCTAATGATATAATGGTAATATAAACTAGTCGTGTAAAGTTTTTTAAAAAAAAAAGTTTCTGCTGTTCATGTGCATATCAATTCAATAATAAGCATAAAATTTCGTACTATACTCGTCCGTGTTTGTTGATAATCGTTGGCTGATTGATAGAGGAAAATACTGTTAAGTGCTTGATTGTTGCGTCATATATGTGTGTGGGTTATGGAATAACCAAACAAAAGCATATAAACTGTGATCTGTTCTATCTCCTTTTCCTGATGTTACTTCATATCTTCGACTGACAGTGAAACTAAAAATAAAAATGTGATGACTCTTATCACAACAATATTAAACTATCCTTTATTCATTAAACAGTATAATAAATACTGTACTTTTCGTAACTGTGTACATCTTCGAAATGTGGAATTGAAATCAACAAAATCGTTTCGGTGTTATTTCAGATTCCGGAGCACGTGGCTGTGCATCCCTGTCTTGTGAAAAATAAAAACTATGTCTGTTCGTGCCGATATATACATATACTACTCGATTACTATGACCTAAACTGTGTGTATATGTATATGTATGTTGTGTGTCCGTCTGTTTATCTGTCTGTGTGCGTGTACGAGAGAGTGTGTTAATTTTTTGCCATAAGCCAAAAGCCAAAGAACAATATTAAAACTTTTTTTTTTCATTAAATTATGTTGCATTTGCATCAAATGTAACAGTGAAAAATATGTATTTATTATATATACCCAATGTTTAGTAACCATGAAAGAAGTGTTTAAGTATTTAAGACAGAAAAAAAAAAGGATTCTAGTACTATAGTGTGTTAGATGTAACGTTGAGAACTTTCTAAAAACATAACATCTGAATGAAACACTTGTAAACATATTTCTTTTTCTACAATTCTAGACATGAACATGATATTATAAGAGCATAGTGTGAGTGAGTACTTGTAGTAAATGGAAACAAAATAGTAATTATTTTTATTAAAACAGACTACCAACTCCTGTTTAAAATATTGCGCAAGTGTTTTGCTCAAAGTTCCGGACGATAGTTAAGAGATGGCACTAGTGATGTCCGTTACCATAAAACCAGCTTGAAGTAAGCTAAATGAACTGACATTGCAAGCGCCACCTGGAATTGTATATCGTGGACTCAACTATGTACTTAGTATTCTCGGGAATACTAAAACACGTTTCACGAACCTTTTTGTGTTACGGAAAAGCCTGTTCCTTTTCATTCTAATCAGGAGTTTGTGGTCTGTTTTGGTTTTGTATATTTAAGAAACAAGTTAAACAGAGTGGTAAATCATGTTATCTGTCGCTCTGTTTTCTTTTGTTTAGTTTACATATTGTCAAAACACGAGACGAAAGATAATAACCATACCTCTACTACTTTGTATCCAAAGAAATAATTAAATAAATATATTTTTATTATTTTTTTCTTGCGATGTGAAAAGAATATATTATACTTTGCTGTTACTCCGAGCATTAATTTATCTTCTAATTGCTGTGCATTATTTCTCACTTCTTTTAACTTATGGACAATAAAATCATGGGTCAATACGCGTAAATATTAGTGTATAACAAACTAAACGACTACTCGTAGAATGCGGGATTTTGAAATAAGAAAATACTCCTTAATTGTTATTGAAGCTTCACTTATATGTCTGTAGTAATAAATTTACAACTATGTCCTAAATATCTTTATTATTAACCATTTGTTAACCAAATATGTCTTCTGTTCATATCATACGTTGCCTTTCGTTCCACTAACTTGACGAAGCTGAATAACATTCCTGACTTTTAGTATACTTTTCTCCTTCTCCGAAATTTTCTGATTGGTTTTTGAGGTAGCAAGCCAAATATGAATTTAGATACTGGCCTAATAGACAGAAATATATAGAAGTAAATAAAGAAAATCTGAACAAACCTTTTAGAAACTAAATAAAAAATCTCATAATTCGTTCTTTACCAAATTTTTTATTGTTTTCTTTATTTTCTCTTAAATTTGGTGACTTTTTTTCTACAAAAAGCTAATAATATTGTCCCATGTTTTATATTGTCCATGAGTCATATATTTTCTTTCATTGAAAATTAACTTTTACCAAAAGTTCAGCGCTCTTTCAAAATACTTCAATATAAAGGAAAAACAATATTGACGAAATATGAAATACACATTTTAAGATAATTTTTTTTAAAAATAAAACATATTTTTGGAGAAATGTCTTTATTATATGATAAAAATGTCTGGTTTACTCGTCCTTTTCTCTGTGTTATTTTATTTTACAGGGTCAAATTCCAAAATGGCTGTTGCGAGTACAATCATTAACAAAGAAATTATACAATAACTTTATCAAATTATATTTGATTTAGATCAAAATATTTTTTTTTCTCCTTGCCTTGTTTTAGGAAGACATTTAAATTTTATTATGTAAAAGAATACACTACAATGCTTATTAAGAAAATAGACGCATTAGGTAAAAAGGAGGTCGATATGTGTATTGTTTTGTTTACAATATTTCCATCTTAATGTTGTAGATGATCTCAGAAAGAAATCTGTATTTTTCTTTTATCCCTCACAATACAGTATATACAAGGATAAGTCAGTAAATAGGTCATAGACTGATGTGAGGTAGATGAATTATTACTGAGTAGATTCTAAAAATGTTGTGCGGAATCCAGTTTAAAAATGGCCAACCTTCTCGAGAAGTGGACGTTGAAAGGCATCGTGTTGTTGCGCGTTTCTGCAAAGGATATTCTTGGGCGGGTTAAACTGCTTGAACTAGGGCACGCTTTAACGTTCGAGTGGGTGGTGCAGCTTGCACCTCACTTGTTCAAATGGCCGGTGTGAGCCCAGTGTAAGCACACACGAATGTACACTGTGATGTCACATTAATTAACACAGTTCTGTACTACCTTAGGCTTTCAGTGCAGATAGTGCAACAACGAGCAGATCGCCCGAACATACCTTTGATCTAGCCAGTTGTATACCGCTTTACGCGATAAACACTTATCACTGTAAACAGGAAATATTTCATTGTGAATATCCTTTGCCTTTTGTCCACAAAAACCACAGAAGAGCACCGCACTACTCGAGAACAGTGGCAATCTTTTAACTGGCTTCCGCTTATACTTGCGACTACTAACTAGATATTGATAGCTGATTATCATCAAGCTGGATTGTGCTGTCAAGTAGTGACATCTGTAGATTCTACTCAGTATTATTTCCAGCTATCCCACACCAGTTGGTGACTATGTACTAACTTTCCCTCGTACTGGTTATTTTTGTTCGTAAATTAAATCTATGAAGTAATGAAACTAAAATTTTTGATTTTTTAAAAGTAATTGTGTATGTAAAGTACATTTGTATCAATACTATTCTAAATATTTGTGAAAAACTGGAACTTCAAAACGAAAAATAAGACAAAGCGACTCTCTTTCGAAAATGTATTTGTTCGTGAATTTGGAAACATGAGTTCGTCTTCGGTATATTTAACGATTACCGTTTGTTTGTAATGTTTTGTTGTTATTATTCTGCTATTATAATCACAAAATACTATGTTTTATATTTAATTTATTTGACGGTATTTTAGAAATAAATCTGCATGATGTTAAATTTTAAAACGATATTCTGAACAAAATCATATTGAGAATTATTTGTATTGTCCTTATTAAGAAAAAAAAATAAGATTTAAGTATTAGATGTGGATCATCATTACGTTAAAGCGTGTGTCAATTTCTCAAGCTGTCTCTGATCCGAAAAAATCTATATATAAAAGTTTACGATGTGTTCGTGTAATTTAAGGGTATATTTGCAGTAACTAACAAAATTTGTATCCAATTAAAACTTTTAAGTTATTATGTAAAAAAAAAAAAGCCGTTTTGTCGATATTTGAGAAGTTCCTTCATATCATGATATCCTATCTTGTATATTTGAAAGAATAAAAAAAGAATTAAGGCCACTACATATCATATTTCTTGTAAAGAAAAATACATGTTTTTTAAGTCATTCATTGGTATCGTACGTATTTATTCTTTTATTTCCTTTCCCTTAACTTTTTATTTAGGTAATTACAATTGACAATAAGGACAAACACAATTATACATGATTTGGACAAATTTTGCACAAACGTTAGTGCAAACGTAATATTATTCCTTACTTGCAAGTTGTTCATGGCTTCCAGTACATGTGTATGATAAGAAAACTGAGTTCTTCTCCACATAGAGCATAAGAAATAATTAGCGTTTTTTCTTATTTCTATAGAATCCCTACAACTCGACAAAGTAGTAAGAAGATAGTGAAAAGTACATTTAAAATTATATACAATTATTTTCAAATCAAACAATAATTTGTAAAGAGATAGTTTTAAAATATATTTTTAACGCATTTTAAAATAATTGTAAAATATCTTGAAATTTATCGCTTCAGAATGACTTTTAAAAATATTTTTTTTAAAGTTACTTTAAAATACAAGAACTGATTTATTGAAGCAATCTATAAAATAATGTTTATATATTTTTTGAAAATATTTTCCAATATTTTTATGTGACGTGGGGAGCTTTCTTACACAAAACAAAAAGGGAATTCTCTTGTACTAAATTCTGGTTCAAAGTGAAAGCAAGTGAAGTATAGTTTAATATAACCTGTTTGTTTAACCATTTCCCCCGTATATGTCATAAAAAGACCTAACGTTCTAGTTCTACAAGTTAAAGAATCCTTCTTTTTTTTTTCAATTACTGACCTCGTGCACCATAAATCGTATATCTGACAAAGGGTTGCATCTCAAAAATTTTCAAATTCTAAGCCCATGCTCATATTGTGTGTTTGAATTCCTATGATCTTTCAATAAAGTGTATCTCAATATCCTACTATTCAATTACCAGAAGCCTGCCCTTGCAGTGTAATAAGAGGAAGGAATAAATAAATAATGAACTAATTAGCTTTTCTGTAAAGTCACAAGGTGTGGACCTACACCTTTGTCAACTGGACCATGCACATGTTACCTAACGAGAGCTTTTTTTTTTTAGTAGAATTTTGACTCTAGGGTAAGGAGGATATCGGACTGCTTGTAGAAATCGATTTATGTGTACGAATATCCGACTCAGACGTAGCTCCCGTGAACCATTTTCTTTTCCCAAAATTAAATAGTGCCTTACGAGGAGAATGTCTTAACAACACTGAGGACATATGCGACCAAGAGACTGAAGGTTGTACTCATTCAGCACGTCTTCTACCATGCCTTTGGACACCTATACAACAGATATAATATTGTGTGGGGTCGGAGGGAGATCGTAACAGGGTAAATGAATCCAAATAAAGTTCTTTGTTCTGATATAATGATTGGTGTCCCATTACCTAATTGTCACACACTATGTATATTGATATATATAGGGTGTAACTTAATTAATGTAACAAACGTCAGGAGGTGATTCCTGACACCGAGATAAACAGAAAAGGTCCTATGAACATATAGCATATTGGGCATATTGTCAGAGATAGCGTGGGAACAGTAAGTTCGAAGCGGTAGATATCGAAGTGCAGAGAGACATAAACATACGTTCGTCGAGCACATCACAGGAGATGTTTAAAGTGTCCGCCATGGACAGCAATGCAATGATGGCAACGCCGGATCATAGATTGGCGAATCCGTTCGAAGATACCTCGGTCATGGCGAACAGTTGCACAAGCGTTATGGATACACTGTTCCAAGTCGTTTGCAGGAGTAGCATACACCACCCCTTTAATGTGTCCCCACAGATAAAAATCCAGTATATTCAGGTCTGGAGATCGAGCAGGCCAATGGACTGGACCGCCACGACCATTTCAACGTCTTGGGAAGTTGTTGTTCAACTACCGGCAGACATGCACACTGAAGTGCGCGGGAGCCCCATCATGCATCTACCACATGTTGCATTAAGTTACACCCTATATATATATATAGTTACAAACCTTGGGAGGTGAATCCTGACATCGGCACTAGAAAAAGTGCATGTAAACATGAGTCGAACTCCGCTTCGGTTTCGAGATACAGGGTTTGAAATTTGGAGTCCAAAATCGACTTCTTGCAATGGTAAATACGATGAGTTTTTCACCATAAATCTTGAACGATGCACTAAAACAAAATGTAGGTTTCAGAAGTGAGTTGTGTCAATACAGTGGATATAAAGAGCTAAGAAGTGATGTCATTCGGGTGGTCTGTACCGTTGGTGCATCGGTATCGCAAAAACTTGGTGTATCGTTTTTCTGTTTCTTTACGTTTTTCATTACATCAGTTTATTAAATATTTGGCATCCTCTAGTGATGATAAATATCATATGTGAAACACAGAATGCAATGTTGCAAACTGTGAAAGTTTGCCCCATCTTTTGAAGAAGAAACGTTGCGATTTTGTATGCTTAACCTGTTATAATATTCACAGTTTGCAACACTGCGGTCTGTGCTTCACATAAACACTGATCACCCGATGACATAAGTTTATAACTCCTAATATCCACTATATCGATGTAAATCACCTTCCGAAAACTAAATTTGATTTTATTGCATCGTTTAAATTTTTATATATATATATATACCGTAATTGCAAGGAGGCAATCATTGCAAACCGAAAAATTGAACATTTTGACTCTCATATCTTAATGCAAAAATTTTAAGCATAAATCACGTATAACACATATCTACTCTGAAAATCTCGAGTAAATACTTTTTAGTTGTAGGAGAAATGAGCCAACGGTAACCTAAGTTAATCTTTATATTGTATTTTAAAATGGTTTCAGCCTAAAAAGCAAATTATTAAAACTGCATTGAACTTTTAACTGTAGAACAAGAAACTTTTTTTAAACTCAACTCTGTAGTTCGAACATAACTCAAGATTCTAGCTGAAACATACACGTCTGTGTTACGAAAAAAAAACTCCTGCTTAAATCACTTCGAAAGAAATCGCTAAAGATGAAAGCGGGATTAACTAATATTAAATAGAAACAATATATTTGAGCAGCAAGTGAACCTATATGTGTTATCGTGTATTAAATCTTTCAGATTTTGTAAAAATGTTTGGACAACCATCAACTGGTCTAATTTGATATGGAATAGTGAATTTCAATATACAGAACTAGTGGCTATAAACAGTTCAGACAGTAAGCCATGTTTTTGTTTCCTTTTGTATCTATTTAATGAATGGTTTGACTATCTAATAGCATTAGTAAATACAATTACAGCAACCGAATCACTAATGGAGTGAAACAATCCAATTAAGCGAATGTTTGTACTCTGCAGAGACTTTGTTCTGTTATCATTTCCACTGGGAAAGGGAAAGCTAAATGTATGTCAGCATTACACTGTTTGATATCCGTAGGTACATGGAAATATATATCCACTTAAATTTATGTAGCTTGAAATCACATTCCGTATATTAATGAAACTAATATTTAATAATCATGGCATGTTGTTTCTCTCATGTTGGCTTGTGTTAAGTTATAATACTGTGGACATTTATTCGTCTGTGTAGTACATTGCATGGTATCAATATTCCTATTCAGCCTTTAAAAACTATTACGGTATTGTATAAAAACAACCGATACGCACTGCCAGAAAAAAAAATGTTTTTCAAGACAAATTTAATATATTTTATATATTATGTATAGTCCAGCGATTCTCAAAAGGTGTACTCCGGCATCCTAGTGTATCACGAAATCACTTGATAAGAAGAAATAAGATTTATTATTATTACAGAGGTGTTTATCAATACAGAAGGAATGAAAGAGATTGAACCTCACATTGATGAGTTTGAGGTTGAAATCCCATCGTCAGTTTGAAATCGATTGACTATTGCTTACGTCTATAGATAGTCAGACTTATGACAAAACTTCAAGAATAGTTTAGTTCATAGAAGTTGGTTGAACTATCACTTCAAGAACGAAAATATGTTGATCAAAATTTTGAAACCACGTACAAACTTTCGGACGGAAAGGTTTTATTTTTTCCTTCGGATGATCCAATATTTGGACAACCGATGGAAGATTATGTGAAGACATTGAGAAGACGGGAGATTTGCTTGAAACATTTGCGGAAGAAACATATCTCAAGATTATATTGGATAAGTATAAGTAAGTAAGTACATCGTATAACTTGGATTTTAAAATAGGTTGGCAACATTGGCATATGGATAATTAGGGACAGAGATACCCACACACTTTTACTATTGTGTCAATTAATGTTTATACCAAGTTTGGTGCAGATACGTCCAATGGTATGGAAACAATTAAAAATATATTTTTGGAAAAGGTGGCAACACTGATAACGCGTGCGCAATTTCCAAACCCGAAATATGTTATTGTAATCCGAAGTATGTAAGTGTGAAAAGTTTGAAGTCGATTGAATATGTGGAAGTGGATCAAAGTTAGCTTACAACGTACTGACTAATAAGTGAAGTTAAATAAAAGCTTATAAAAAATCCTGCACACAGAAACACATACTTTTCGTCAATATCTAATACGGCCATGAGTGCTAGTCCTGTTAGAAAAAATTGAACCTTTTTCTTGCTATTTTGAGTCAAAGAGCAATGACATTTTAGTGTCTCCTTGTTTATACACATGAACCTGCGACTTAAACGGGATGAAAAAGAGTTTGTGTAAAAAGTTGCATATCTCCCTCCTTGAGGAGATAACAAATATCGTGGGACGTTTAGTGTGCTGCTAAACAATGCTATTCCATCAAACGTCATTTTATACCAATCAAATAGCAATTTCAACAACTTTGGACCACCTTGGAATATGGATATTATCCCAAATTGGATAGCGGTGGGCTTCTAATGTGTCAATCCTGGTGGATTCCGCGTCAAATGAGACCAAAATCAGATTTATACCAATTACTTCTAGGTTGAACCTAGTTTTCGTCTCGTGCGCCTAGACTACTGGGAGGTTGTAACATCATCCGTAACGTTTTGCGAACAATAGTATTCCAGACACACTGGTAATGTCATGAGTAGTACATTCGCATTGTGCTTTTCACAGATCATCATCATATAATCTGTCACAGATTTTTTTTAAAAACAAATGAACTTTACGTCAAGTAATGAGGTAGCGCGACAGATTTACTGTTCTCTGAATACTTTGCATTAGTAAGAGACAATAAGGAAGCTCATGCACTACGTCGTAACAGATTACAACCTTCCATATCAGATAGACAACTCTGCTTTTGATTCCATCCTAGGCTTAATAGTAAAGATTATCAGGAATTTCTTCACCATGTCACTCTACAAACTCTGGATTCATCCACTGGTCTCTGCTTCACAAAGCTAGTATGATCTACAATTTCATCTCCAGAGAGAAAGGGATTTGATGTACTTTAAAGGTGAATTATATAAGAGACATGGAGGAACCCCATTCTGTCAATAAAAGAAACAAAGATCCCACTCAAGTTGGTACACACTAAACTCAAAGAGCAGAACATGTTTTGAGAGTGGAAAGATGGACCTCTTTTAGAGTGAATGAGTGAGAAAAGATGAAAAATTTCCACTCTAAAAATATGGGATCTATGGTAGTCCATTTCAATGAGAACGTAGGCATAGTTTTAGGTGGATTTCCATCTGTTGGAATAAAGTCTTCCATCTTTTGAACACGAAAACGAAGCAATCAAATGCTGAAAATGTAAAAAAAAAAAAAAAAAAAAAAAAAGAGAGAGAGAGAGAGAGCATTTATTCATAAGTAGTAAGAAAGAAAAGTAATGTACTTATGAATGAAAAAGAGTACCAAAAAAAACTTAAACTCGGTAACTGGCCGGAACTACCTTCCGGCCAGTTACCCAACGCTTTAAACCTTCAGTCAGATACTCTAATAGTTTCCTTCTTCTCGTCAGATACTTGAGAACAACGTTTAAAGATTTCTTGTACATATCTTAGTCGGTTACTCGCTGACGTCTACTGGTATATTTTTAGCCACTAAGAAAAGTGTTCAGGTTTTCTGTGGTCATTTTTAACTAAACGCAAAGCGATAAATTTCACAGCATAGCTTCGTCTTTCGATAACCTTCGCAGTAACAAATGGCGGAGAACAAAGTAGCAATGATGCATTGTGAATCACTCTAAAAAGATGAGAAATAAATCACCCTAAAAAGGTGAGAATTCGCTCTTTCAAGTTTGAGAACAAATTACATCCAAAAGCATCGGAATCCATGTAGAAAGATCACATTTTCCATCCAAAACGAGACCGTTTCGTTGAAAACCACTTCTTTCGATTGAAAATTCCGCTCTAAAAAGAGCTGTCTCGCTTTCCGCTCTCAAAAGAGTGAATATGCCACTCTTGTGATATAGATTCAATCAACAGAAGTCAGTTTCTGTTTCACTTGCGTACCGGAAGAAACACTGTCGAGTTATAGCGTCACCTCGCACACCGCAGTACTCCTCGCCAGGGACGTATTTAGGCAGCCTGGACCCCCCGAAATTGAGATTTTTTTTTTCTTTTGCAAAATCCATATAATTTTGCCTATTTTACACACAAAAAAATGCATTTTGAGGGGTTCAAACTCTCTAAATACGTCCGTGACGAGGTGTGATGCGGTGTGTACGGTGACTCTGTAGCTCGGCGATGTTTCTTCCGGGACGAAAGTGAAACAGAAGTGACTTCATCTGTTGATTAAATCATAAAAGAATACAGTTATGAACACTTCAACTAATATTCCAGCCCCTGTCTCGGTATATTGCAGTTAATAGGGGTTTTATATATTACCTCTCTATAGGACGTAGATTCTCCTAACAAAATTTCAGGATATGTTTCAATATCATCTCATTGACCGTCTCCTTGTCAGACTCATACGTTCGTGGCAACACTGACAATGGCCGCACAGATTTATCTGTGATTTTTTTCCGAGTAGAAAATAATCTCTGACAAATATGTTAATTTATACTTACAATTTGGACTAGCTGGGATACATATTACTTTATGGGCTTAACAGTAATATAAAACATATTATTGCTTTTCTCTGCTTTCCACAATACTGCATATTCTACAATTTTATGCATGCAATTTTCCTTTAAGAAAAGAGAGTACAATAATATGCCTGTAGAGTAAATTTTGAAGCAGTCAGAAGCTTAGCAATTTGCTATACCTGATGTTCGCTGCCGGTACTGAATTGCCAATGCTTATAGATTGGTTAAAAAGTGCCTGGGGTTGCCTTCTAACAGCTATGGTAGCCCTATCTCTTGTGATTAACTATTATTGTGCTTTAAATGTATTAACTTATAAATTTTTTAGCGACGTGCTGTGCAGCAAGCAAGCACATTAGCTAAACGAATCGAAGAGGGAAAGAAATATAAAGAGGACGATGCCATTATATTCCATAAGTTCATTTGAAATTGAAAAGAACTAATCTGATTTAACTTATCTGGTCCTTTGATTACGATTATTTCCCCTTACAAAATACACCGAAAAAAAGCAAATGATTATATAAATATCGATCTAAAGGGAGATATATCCAGTGATTCTGTCATACGTCCCCTATGGAGGTTATCAGTTCATCTCCCAAATTCTCGAGCGCACCTCCAACTTTAAGTTTGTCAATATAGGAACAGTGCAAAACTCCACGTACCCTCTCCGAATTTTGACTTTACACTCAGTGCCCGAAGGAGAGGGAGAAGGGGGAGGGGGTACGCCGTGCACTTAACTTTTAATTTTGGATTTGCCGTACCCCTACCTTTTTATTCATGGGAGCTAATTTGTTTTAATTTCAATAGGCAATCGACGCCACTAAGTGCAAGCGTACCATTATCTTTTCTAGACCACTTCTCCAAGCGTTTCTAACCCACTTCAAACACGGCTTTACACTCCCCCAAACTGAAAGTTCTGGCGGAATTCCTGTATTAAGCTGTGCCTTTTAACCCATTTAAATAATTATTATCTACCGCGATTCAAATGCAACGAACGGAAATTTTCTGTCAATATTGTCGCTACACTTGCATATTTTATCAATTTTAAGGAACAAAACATGGCTTTTACTCTGGTATAACCAAATTTACTTAGTGTGGCAAACGTTTCAGAACAGTACCAAGGAAATAAGTGATTCTTTAAATCGATGTATTGCATGATCTTCAAATTGCTTTTCGTAGAGCTTTCCTTAGCAACAACGGCATGCTTTATCAAATTGTATGCGTTATTCTTTCCCCTCCTGTCGCGAGCTAAAATATCTAAAACCAGCATTTTTTTTGTTGTTGTCTTTTCTGTCTTTCACTCTCTTCTTTAAATTATTATTCACCTTTATAATCTTCCCATTTCTTTGTTTAATGACATGTAGTGGAATGAGAGAAACAAAAAGTCACCTTTTTTTAAAGCCACGCCTGCTGCCATCTACCGTTATATTTCGCACGCGATCAATTCGTACATTCAAAACCAATTTGAAGACTGGTAAAGAAGAGACGCGACTAAATTAGTAGCAGTAGCATGACTCCCACATCAAAGACGGAAAACAAGAAGTATTTTTTGCTCTTCCGCCCTCTCAACTGTCGCTTTTTCTTTTCTTTAAAGCATGAAGAGAGAAATAAAATTTATTAATGTCAGTGAGTTTCCGGCTTTTGCAGCTTGAAGAAAAATTGCAGAGACGTGAGTTAATAATTCGAGCATAACGAATAGAATATTAGACTGTCTTTTTTTTCTTACTCAGTGATTGCCAACCTTTTCCAAGTTGTGAATACCCTAAAGCCAATTCATCTCGTCCCTTTACTGTACCCTGTCACACGTAGTGAAATAAATATGCAAAATAATTATTATAAGTAAATACGTACGAGTTAATTATTATAACCCACAAAATCCACAAAGAGCCATCCATGTCTCTGTCCTGGATTCTAACCTGAAATGTTTTGGACCCAAATATGCTGCGTCACATCTCCGAGGTCCACCGAGAATCACCGAGGTCAGCAGGACATCAGTGAAGATTAAGTAGATATAACAAACCAACAAACAAAATGTGAAGACAATTATGAATAAAGTTATTCTACTGTTACCAATAACAAACATACTTTTGATTGTTTATGTTACGTAAAAGATGAGTAAATATAATTTTAAAAAAATATGTTCGTGAACCTTTACAAAAGCTTCGCGGACCTCCAAAGGACTGCAGAAAATAGATTGGGAACCACTCCTTAAGTAGTTTTCTTTAGAATCTGCTTCAGAAGTATGCAATTTCCTTTTGACTTTGTGTCGTAAGTAAACTTGTTTCTTTTTCTTCTTTTCAGGGATTATGATATTCGTTTGTCAAAATGTCATTAAAATCTCCACAAAACCAGCTGCCCCCCCGAGATTTTAACCTGAAATTATGTGACTTTGGAATTAGTGATTTGTGTTCCAACGTGTTCCCCAACCCTAAATAGATATCTTTAACTTTTGAGGAAGAGGGGTCAGGAGTTCACCTGGATTCAAAAGGCGTATAAGAACTATAAATAGACTTTAAAAAAATCACATTGAAATCGAAAATATTTAGAAAATTTTCATCTCCAGCACTCCAGGAACCACTGATTGGATGCATTACTGCTCTCAGTCCATCTCAGATATGAAGAATGGCGACTCTTTGGTAGTCATAAAATTACGAAAATGATAAAAGGAAGACATATGCCAGGATTTCTTACAGATACAATCCCGACAGTCCTCTAGTGGCCTCATTCCAGTCTAATCCTCACATTCAGTAACTTCGGATAAGTACTGAGAAGGAGGTGCGAGTTCGATTTCCACTTACACCGCCCATTCCAGATGAGGTTTTACCACCAGGAGAATATAATAAAAGGTAAAAGTATGGGGAATGTGGAGGTAGCGCTCCACATATTCTCGACCTATGGTATGAAATGAGGTGGGGTGGTCAGTCTCACGCTCGACCACCTTTACCTTTTTAAGATTCCCAGGAGTACCAAAGACACACTGGTACTCAATTTGATAGAAGGCTGAAGCACTTCAGAGTACCAGGCACGGGAACACTACGAGAAAATTCTCCAGCGTCCTGACCGGGATTTGAACCCGATTCGTAGTCAGACGCGCTACCGCCTGAGCCACGGCGACTCCCGCACGGAAAGAAATTAGTTTTAACTAAGTCAAGATTTTGCAAGGTTGATGACCAAAAGGGTTGCCCATAACCTACTGGTTGTTTACCACAACCCTTTCGAGACATGAAAGTACCTAATTCTGTAGGTAAATGGTAACCCATTGAAAAGGTTTAACAGAAATCAGGGTAAAAACAACCAATTCGTGGGTAATCAGTTACCTACACGATTGGTACAAGAAGGAATAAACCAACAACACGGTTAATTTAAACAACATGATTAACCCACTGCTCGGTTATGCTAACCGTTTAATGTGCAGGTAAATTTAACCTTCTGAGAATTAGTTATTTTTTAACCTTGATGAGGGTTAGCTGAACCGAGTCTCATCTATACGAGATGGCAGTCATTGAATTCTGAAGGGCTTCCACATGGAAGTTTTGTACCAACGCCAAAACGTTACGGTAAAGTTTAGGATGTAATCTAGGCAACCCTAAATCTAGGAATGTAGTGTTACACAAATTATTATTAATATTCTATTGATGAGAAAGTGTAATATGCAACATTGAGATTCATATAATGAATATCACAGTAGCGCAACTTGTGAAATACACGCATTATCGGTCGTAAGCTTCAAGTGTTCGGTGGTGTAGTCGTTAGCACTTCGGACTACAACGCATGAGGTACCCGGTTCGATCCCAGACCGGCGCACTTTTTTTCTTTTTTTCAAAGATAACTATAATAAGTTACATATAGTGTAAATCGTAACAATAACTTGCTTCCAGACGATTTTACCACATTTTCTTTTACAAATTTTCGTTGGGGTGGGTTAAAATAACTAAATACAGTTGTTTATCATAACCCTTTAAAATAACCTACGTGGAGGGTTAAATCAACCCACTGGATCTAACCTTTTTAGCTGGGTTGCTGTAACCTTGTACTTATTAGGCTCTATATTTACCAACTCACTCTGTTACATTAACCCATTTTTGGGTTGCTAGTAACCTTTTATTTCTTTCCGTGCGGAGAATACCTAATAGTGCCTATAATACAGGTGTGGCCGATATCTTCCCCAATTCCAACTTATGCATATCTAGCCTTAGATGCATATCCAGCTTATAGAAATAAAATAAAATAAAATTATCGTCGCCGATCAGAGAAAAGCATGTGCGAAAGAATCACTCAGGATTGCCAGCTTGAGAATGATTTAAATGGTCGATTTATCAACTAGTTTCGTCGACACCAACCAAAATCTCTAGACAATACCGACAAGAGAGATTCCTGTTGCAGCTGCAGTTTTCCTCTACTCTAGGAGTTAACTATAATCCACGTTCTGCTCATTAAAATGCAAAACAGCAAATAATCTGTAGGAAAGGAGGAAAGTACTCCTTGCTTTCTAAGCCTTCTCAAATGTCTCGCTTCATCATCTTTAATTACTGGCATTCTTTGGTAAAAAAGAATGATTCCCTTACGACTGCAGCATTTTCTCCCGGGACTCTTTTGACACACTTGGTGAAGTTTCAGTTAGCAGTTCAGGCTATATTCTCATGTTCTTTTCCAAGTGGAGCGCAAATGCTACATAGGCCCCATTCCGTGTAAAGCTCTCTCATTCTCTCTCCCATCCTCAAACATGTAACTCTTCTTCGCCAGCATCTTTCTTTCGAGAAGGATCGAGAGAGAGAGAGAGAGAGAGAGAATGTGTTAGAAGAACGAACACTTGACTGAATAGAAGTTTCTATTCTTTCTTTCTTCCAACGTGTTCTAGGCTCTCTCTACAACAATTGTCGTTCCCGGGGGAGCCCCTGCGGCTGACTGGGTGTAACCACTCTTGCCTTGGAAAAACTTCTTGACACTTTGCAACGTCTATCTCAAACCAGAGAAGAATTTGGGCGAAAACCGATTGAAAAGTTGAAGAAAATTGCCAAAGAAATCCCATCGCTGTAAATTACTTACAGAAAAGAAAGTTTTTCACTGTGAAACAAAAGAGAGATTGTTGTAAATAAAAGAAAGACTCTAAAAGTTGTAATGGTTTTTCATTTATTTTAGTTTTACCATTAACAAAGCTTGTGGAAGACATTATTTTTGTTACTATTTGGACCTTTCACTTGTAGAAATCTTAATGCTGCTAAACTTCTATTTGTTTAAACAAAGACAATAGCGATTTCTATTACGTGAAAACATAAACAATGCATATTTATATTTTAAGCAGTTCTAGTTTGAAACATGCACATAAAACACACACAATATGTAATTCTGATTATATTTGTTATTATTAAACTTGAAATAAGTGTCTTAACTTCGTTTCATCTCTTATCTAAAACTGTTTTTATCTAGATCAATGTCAGATTTTCCCATTTGTCTAAACCAAATTTGTATTTACTAGTATTATAGCTTTTTTTTAATAGTTGTGCTCCTTTAAATTAATAATTCATATGCACTTAAGCTTCTTTTAACTTAATTATAATTTAATCCATGGTATTACACAATACAAATGTGATTATGTTTACACATAACACAAACCATAACAAAATGCACTTTGTTTGGGATTTTTTTCAAAAGCATAAACGAAGTTAAGCTTTTTTTAAAAAATCATTACAGACAACTCAACACAATCTATTTGAAACTCATAATATTTTTTTCCTGTATGCACTTTTATTTTCTTCTTTCATCGAAATGACTACTTATATAACCTGCTTCATTGGAACCTCCGTATGCTTAATTAACGTATCGTCATACCTTTCTTCTTGTTCCTTGTTCATTGCAACAACACACAACGTTTCGCTTTATAATAATCACATCCTTGCATTTTTTTTTACAATTTTCATTCTGATAGAATCTTTTATTTCTCTGTTGTTGTTTATAAATTTAGAAGCGTATCTTCCAATTAACATGTCTTTTCCATACTTCATTCCTCACATTCTACTATTTGCTCTTGTTAATTTATGAGTTTGGCTTATTGAAGAGACATCTTTTGAATATGTAATTTCTCCATCTGAGCTGGGGTTTCAATGCTACTTTAATTGCTGCTGCTAAAACATTCAATATGTGTTGTTTTAAATGATTTTTTTATTTTCTTATTTTATGTTAGAATAATATTTCCTTTCTCTTGAATTTGTTACTCCTGCTGTTTAAGTGGACTCTTCATGGTAGTCTTCTAACCAAGTCAATGAATCACATTGTTCTCAACACTTTCGCACATGATTTGATGAGTTTTTCCTTTACCTTCGTTGTCTTTTGTATGAGTAGCTGACATTTCTGGGTGATTTTAAACACATATATATTGGTTTAATAATATTAGTAGATTTGCTGACTTCCTTCTTATATTTTCCTGCTTTTATAATTGTGTTCTTCATATGACTTCACATGAAACCAAATATTACTAAATCGAACTCGAAACTATTGTTCACAAATTGAAATAGTTTTGTCGTCTACATCCAGCCAGGAAACGAACGAAGGCAATTGTCTTCTTTATCTGCTTTCTCCCCTCATTTCGTCTATTGTTACTATAAACAAAGCACGGACTCAGGCAGCTGACTTATCTAGATATTGACTGTATAATTATAGCCTTTGTAGTTTCTTTGGATGTACCACAGAAGCCTGGTATCCCTGTTCTAACCTCCGTAGGTTTTTGATCGATCGTTGGTTGCAGATTTATTTTGAATTTGATTTTTCATTTAACTTCATCTAACATTTTGTTTTACAAAGTTTACCAAAGTTTTACAGAGCAAAATGGTTAAATGGACTTTTCGTTTTCTGGAGTACGTAGATATTGGTTTACGGTAGTCTCGTATAGAATAATAACAAGGACTGCTTAGCTATCGTATTTCAACACAATTACCTTCCATGTTCTCTAGTTTATTTTCACAACATGTAGAACGCAATTAGGTAATTTGCTTTCTAGTCTCTGAAGGTAAAAATTTAATTTTATTAAGTGGGAAAAAATTAAATTACTCTGTTTATTTATGTCTTAGTCTTAAAAACATTTCCTCAGGGGGATTTTCTTATATTAAATTTCTTTCAAAGGTAGCTACCATGAAAGTTCATATCAGAATTCACACTAGGGATGTAGATAATTTAGTTTTAGGATGGTCTACTCGCTTTTTTTAAAACAATTTTTCGATTACAGGAAGATTGCACAAAGAATACTCTCTCTCTCTCTCTCTCTCTCTCTCGTGGTGTGTGTGTGTGTGTTGCTTCTCTCTTTGGGAAAGACAGTCACCCTTCATCCTCCAACTTTGGCACATTCCTATTAGAGAGTACCTCACGCGTGACAAATCAATACTCCTAAAATTCACTTTTTTTTATGTTTTTCATTCTCTAGACTCATCAGTACCAAAATGTCACCTACCTCTTTCAACTTTATGTTACAATTCACTATATTGAAGTATAAAAAAATAGTTATCAGTTGCGTAAACATTGAATCTTTTGAACACTTTAAAAAAATAATAAAAATTTTTATAAGAAATGTTACTTAAAAAGTTATACTTGTAAATGAAATCAACTTGTAACTTTTAACTAACAACAACTTGTAACTAAAAGCAATTTGTAATTTTCAACTTAAAGCAACTTGTAAGTAAATCAACTTGTAACTTGTAACAAAAAGCGACTTGAAACTAAAAACAATTTATAACTTTTAACAAAAAGCAACTTTTAATTTTTAACTGAAAGCAACTTTTAATTTTTAACTGAAAGCAACTTGTAACTTTTAACTAAAACCAACTTGTAACCAGTACTCGAAGTGGGTTAGAAAATGTAAGGGAATGGTTACAGAAGTCTACACTTTTTTCTTATTTTTATGTCATGAAACTTGTGAGTTGGTTTTGCCGGGGTTATTTTGTAACACTCTGTATATATAGGGTAAGTCTGAATTTACCTTTCGACCTTTAGTAAATCGTTGATCAGGCAATAATAATAATAATGATGAAATTCGAAATTTGCTAATAATTTTGAAAATTCAGAGTTTTAGCAGTAAAATAGAGATAATTCAAAAGCTCTGTTAAACATCTATGTTTTATTAGACATTTAATGTAATTGGTCCTCTTATCATAATAAATAATTTTGTTTGAACTGTTGTTTACGTCTCTGAACGAACTTGTGAGCATCTCAAAGTAACACATACAATTTTTGTTTGAATTGTCTTCAAGCCACGGTCTTCAGTGAATCCCTCCACCAGAGCATTTGAACCCGGGACCACGCATCGCAGAAAGCAAGCGTGCTAACCATTCTATGAGATGGGTATTCCTAACGTCTTTAGTGTTCTCCTGATAGCGGCAGTCTCTTTGTCACTAACTTAACCTTCTCCACTCGTCTCCCTTCTTTGCTCGTTGCCTTCACTTATAATATTTTGATTTTCTTCTTCTTCCTTAATACTGTGTGTGAGTTGAAGCCGTCTTCTTCCTCTTCCTGTTTTCACTTCAATTACGTATATGCTCTTAATATATAGTATTCTTCAATCTTCAATACTTGCTAAAGCAATATCTCAACCAGTTTCCGATTCGTTATTATATCTAATACTGTTCTACTTTACTCCCAAATACTAGCTTCAGTACTTCATCATTATGTGACCTTCATACTTGTGTTCTCTGAAACATTTTCTTCGCTACTTCCTCATGTTGCAACCTTGTACTGTTCTTCCTTAAATAATTTCTCCACTACTTCCTAATTATCGAACCTTTGTACTGCTCTTCTCTCAAATATTGTCTCCAGTACTTCCTCGCTTCGTAACCTTTCCGATGCTCTTTTTAAAAATACTTTAACCAGTATTTTTTCATTACGCAACCTTTGTACTGGTATTTTCTTAAATACCTTCTTTAGTATTTCCTCGAATCGTAAATTTTGTTCCTCTCCTTTTTTAAAATACTTCTTCCACTACTTCCCCATTATCCAAACTACTGTGCTTTTCTCTCAAAACCGTTCTCAAGAACTTCCTCATTACGTATATTTTGTACTGCTCTTCCCTCAAATACTTTTCCCAATATTGCCTCATTTCGTAATTTTTGTACTATTTTTCTCTAACAATTTCTTCGCTACTTCGTCATTACATGATCTTTCGATAAATCTTCACTTTAATACATTTTTACACTACTTTTCCATTATAATCTTTACACTCAAGTGAGTCTTTACCATCTTTCATCACTCCATCGAATCCACGTTTCCGTTCCATATAAAACTTTTAATAAACCTTTTTTTCTTAACCTTTTCTCGACTTTTCTCAGGGAAGAATTTTTCTTCTCCATGACTTACTGTTTCGCAATTTATTCTAACCTTTAATTCTCATTCACATCCTTTTAAAAACCTAATAAATATTTTTACAATAGTAATAAGAAGTAACTTGTTACTTTTCTAATTGCTCATTTTTTATGGTTATATTGTATTAAGAAACAAAGCAGACGTTCTTTTACAGGATTTCGTCCCATTGAAAAATACCCAAGGGAATTTTTTTCTTCTTGTTTTTAGTAAACATGGAATCAGCGTTCTCCTGAGCAAAAGAAACATAAGCTTTTTTTAAGAAATACGCGAGGAAAATCATTTTGCGTTCAGGAATATAATACAAAACAAAAAGAAAAAAAAAGTCTTGGTAGCGAACGATCGTTATCCACATGTTAATCAATGGGAAGCTGTCAGGCTGCTTATTCTTCTCTGTCTTGTTATGGCGTTAGCGTGCAGTACAGAAATGTTATGGTATTAACATGTTATTCTTTGTTCATGGTCTTTAAAGCTTTTTTTTTTCACGAAGCAGTATAAAGAACAATCAACTAAGATTATAGAATGAGAGTTGTTTTCCATATTAAGCCGAGTGCTTGGCTAGCCCCTTGATCTCGTAATCCGAAGTCATTCTTCCTAATTAAGATGAGACTGACAGCTCTGTCCGACTCAGAACTTTTACCAATTCTTTCTTATTGATTCTAGTAGTTAATGTTGGGATAGTGTATATGGATACGTCTTTCTCCTTTGTTAACTAAGCTCAAGAACCTTATTCGTCCTAAGGGTAGAGCGAAAATATAGCCGAAGAGGTATTGTACCTGACTGATGGGATGTTTCCCCTGATTTAGAGGTCATTAGGTTCAAGAACGATGCCATGATTCAGCAATCCCAATTTCTATTTAAAAATTTCAATTATGTTTATATGTGTCAGAATTCAATTTAATAGTGTATTATCTACACAAATATAATGAACTAGACACGTCATTAATTCCGTAAACAACAGTTCAAGACCATATTTTATTCTTTTTATTAAAATCCATATTTTTCTAACCTGTTTACTATAAACCACAGAGCCACAGATGGATTACAGGCTTCTCTTTAGTATACGTCGGACGTTCTATTTGGCACCAGAACTGAAGCAGTCACAGGTGTTATCAGGATAAAGGTGATGTCCATCGCGTAAAATAAAAAAATATCTAACCTAACTTTTCCATAACCCGTTTTCGTTCCCTATCGCTCACTCGACATACTGTCCGTAATTTTTGTATCAAAACATTAATGGTGATATGGAAATAAATATTTCATTATGACGTAGCATTACCATGATTCAGATTCATGAGCCTGTTACTTATTTCGTTCGGAAAAATCACGTCCGACGTAAGCTAAAGTAAAACCGAGTTCCACATAATTGCTCACCTAATGTCAGAAGCCACAAATGATAAATATACTTATTTATCAATTCAACTACCATTTCATATTGTCAAAATCAGAACAATTGATTCATCAAAACTATCAATAATATAGTCATAGTGCCCTATCCTAAACATATTGACTAAAAAAATTACATATCTCATAATGTCTTCTGCGTCACTGATTTTCTAAATGTCATTTTTAAAAATGTTATGTATATTTTTCTTTTAAAAATTCTTCCGTATTTAATGAAGGAAATGAAAACCGATGACAACACTTTATATTTCAATTTTTCAAGTGCACATTTGAAAGAGAATGATGTATCAACAAATTATATAGACTGTTTCATTTGATGTATAAACAATTAATTTCCGAGTCCGCATATTCACTTGTTTTATGCATTAAATAGTTAAATTTAAAAATTTAGTTCTGAAATTACTTTTCAGAACATATCAATTAATTTTGTAGAAAAGGATTTCATATATTCCTGCTATGTTAACATTGTAATTTAATTTGACCGTTCTTCGTTATTTGCAGGACCTTGGGTACGTGTCGAAACCCAGAGAATGGGCACCCCATGCGTTAACGCTTCAACAGATGCAACAGCGCTTTGGCATCTGTAGTTCCCTGCACATCCGTCACAGACGTGAGTGAGGACAGGGGATGAAAAGTGGGTTCTCTACCATAACATTACGCGCAAACAGCACTGGCTACCTAAGGCACTGGCAGCCTCAGGAACTGCTCCAAAACAGGATCTCCACCCCTGCAAAGTGATGTTGAGTTTTTGGTGCTATATTCGTGGGATAGTCCGTTTTGAGCTCTTGTCACGTAATTAGACCATCAATGCAGATGTCTATTGTCAGCAGGTTGAACGCCTACGGACTGTATTGTTGAGAAATTTCCTGTTCTGGTTAATCGCAAGGGTGTGCTCATCCACGGTGATAACGCGCGCCCACATACGGCAAGAAGGACCTGTGCTGAAATCGAGTAATGTGGCTGGGAGAAACTCCCCCACCCGATGTTGTTACCAGATCTTGAACCAACAGACTACTGTCTTTTTGGCAGCCTGCAAAACCACCTTTCCGGGAAAACACTGCAAAATGAAGATGACGTGCGACGAACAGTTACCCAGTTCTTTGCCTCCAAAACCGGTGGGGATTCTACAACTGGTTGACAAGTGGCAGAGTGTTGTGTAGTCCGATGGAGACCATTTTCCTGAGTAACGGTAGTGTTCCAGGTAAGTTATCGTTCCCTTCCTCACGGTGCAAAAATACGACATTACTTTTGGGATAAGCTGATAATTATCAAGACTTGTATAAGCATAACAGTAAGAGCGATTTTGTGTACTCTAATGTTTTACTAAAGTGATAACTTTTATAATTAGAGTAATTTTAAAACTTTTCGTGTGGTAAGTTTCAAGCTATCGGAGAGAAAGTTATTGGAACATCTTCTTCCCCTTTCGTTTTCTCTCCCCCTTCCATATCTTTCCCTTCACGTAGGTGTGTGTGTGTTTATACTAAACATTTCCTTATATAATTTCCTTCAAGGATAATGCAGGTGAGACTAAGCTGTAGAAGCCAATAATGTTATTAACTGTCGTAACCGTACCATGAGATCCAACGAAGCATATGGAAATAGAGGTAAGGAGATTCTGAGAAGAAAGAAGCCATGTGATGTGTTCACAAAGCAATCTATGTTGAGTGGCTTTTCAGAAATATTACTCTACTTCTTCACTTTATCTTTGTTTTGTTAAAACGAAACGACAGACTACAGAACTAATATGATTTCACGTGGTTGCTTACAGATCCGTCTGAAGTAGAAAGGATTAGCTTATATGAACACCAAACCTGCTCAACCATACCATTGCCTCATCTATCAAAAGGGTAAACGATTTTAATGTAACATTCTCCCAAGGATATACAATACTTAGCTAATGTTTCGTTTGATTAAAAGTCTTCACTGTATTCAAATCAACACGGAGAGTTCTGTCAGTAACGTTAATTTTTCCCCGTGCTATCTGCAATATATTAACCATGTACACTTATTGTTCACGGCATTTGACCAAAGGCTCTAGAACCCTGCTTGCGCCCCCACCAAGCTAAAATTTTGCTGAATTTAGTTTGAAAGATCTCTGTACTAAACTTGAACAAAATTGAAGGGTCCCGAGTGACGTTGATGTACCCTGTGGATGAGTGGTAACGCTCGCTGCGTTGTAAACAAGGGATCCCGGGTTCGATTCCCGGTAGGGACACAAGTGGTTCGGAGCCCAAGTTAAACAGTAGGCCCCGTCATTAGAAGTTTAACAGCTCATTTAGAACGATAATAACAATTCAATCAATCAAGCGAGTCGTTGGTTTAACTCTTTCTGATAGTAAAATCAATCTTCTAGCGCTATCTGGAGTATTACGGAAAGGACTATTTACGGTATATGCAAAACGGTTGAACCAGGGTCTCTCAATTAATAAGAATTTTTGTCTCTTTTTCTTGCTCTGTAATTCTCAGACATCAGGACTGAGTGCAACAGTGGTTTAACCAGTATTTGGACGCAAATATGCGATGCTGTTTAGTCAGTTTCTCAAAATGTAGTCAAGGATCTGTAGTTTCAAAAAATTAGTGATGTTCTTATTTTATATGTTATTTTAAAATAACAAAATCCTGGTAAATTAAACCTTTGTGTGACTCTTCAAATAAACTTGAAATGTTGAGCGCTATAACAGTAGAGCCCACTTTCACAATAATAATAATAATAATCTTTTTAAAGACATACTTTTCTTAAACATTTCGTACTAGAAAGTAAGAAAATAATTTTGTTTATGCATGACTAATAAGAAAAGTATGAGGCGCGCTATTTAAAGAATTTGTAAAGTGACTGTATATGAGAGAGCGCCTCATGCTTTTCTTTTAAGTCGTGCATAAACAAAATTATTTTTTTGTTTTTAGTACGAATTGCTTAAGAAAAGTATCTTTAAAAAAAGTTTTTATTCATTTTTTTACCCAAATCCTAAGGTGTTCCGCAACCAGTTAAACGAAACAGCGTTGCAGGCTAGTATTTATGGATAATATTAGAAAATATTTAAATATGCTTTTTGAAAATATATAAATGTATGGAAGTAAGAATAGAATATACGTCTCTGTGCAAATTTTCATCATTGTATGACGTCGGAAACTGAGTTAAATTAACGTTGCAAGATTTGAGGACACCACGAACCATTGTGAACTAAAGAAAAGAATGTAAAAAGTACAAACTTACAAAGATCTAGTTTCCGGAGTTTCCTTTATCTTCTGCACTATCCAGAATATCTCCTGCAACTTAGCGAGACGGAGCGAATACCACAAAATGTTAAGCTGTTTTCATGGCTGAAAACGTTTGGAAGGTAAACTATTGTGTTAATAGAGCTGCATGACACCGTTTGCGGACGCCCTGGCGGTGATATTAAAAGAAAACAGCAGATTGGAGGTAGAAATGAAATCTAACGTAGTCACAAGAGAAATGGCGTCATGGTGCAGTAATAATAAATTAACAGTTTCAGCAGAGAAAACAAAATTTGTACTATTTAAAAAAAAAAACAATATTAACAGAGGACCCATAATCAAAATCAATAATAAAACAATTAAAAGAGTACAAACTTTTAAATATTTAGGACTAACACTTGACGAAAGGTTAAACTTCAGAAAACACACCGAACTGATATCAAGCAAAGCAATCAAAATAGCACACAAACTAGTAAGCATTGCGACAAAAGAACTACGAATACCGATCAAAATTGTTAAGCTGTACCATGACGTCATCATAAGATCTTTAGTCGGATACGCCGCCAGTGTCTGGAGCCACCGGATGGACGATGTTAGACAAAGTCAAACAATAAACCGCGCTCAAAGGCAACTTCTGATAAGACTCACAGGAGCATACAGAACAACGCCGGTGAAGGCACTCCAGGTGGCTATTGCAAAAACAAGTTAGAGCTGCGATTCTAACAATCGCAAGGACTCCGGTCCCTTGATAGCATTTTAGCCAAAAAGCTGTCAACTGCAGTGCTTAGGTTCGAAAAAATTCACAGTACTTGTGTCGAATAATGTCTATGCTAAGTTTGGTGCAGTTAGGTATAGCTGTATGGAAGCAATTTGAATAAGTGATCATTTTTTAAATGTGCTGGCAACACTGAACTACTAAAATCAAGACTGTTTCGGCTCTGCTTATACACACCATTGTTCGCTATTGTATTTCGCTCTTCCCCATAGGGAAAGGCTTAATTTCAACTATTAGGGATTTTTAGATGTAAATAGTCGGACCCCTGGCCTCCCTGCGCCCCGTTTCGTAAGAAACTTACTTCTGCATATACACACAATCGTCCGCCATTATATTTCGTCTTTCCCGTTAGACAAACGCTTATTATCAACTATTAGCAAATTTTCTTGTAAGTATATGGGGAGCAAGCCCCCCCCCCCTAGCCCCCGACAATTTTCCTTTGTTCCTATATCTACACTTTGACTACTTTTCGAACAATACCTGATGCATGTCTCTACATCTTATGGCTAATGAGTTGGGTTGACAACACTGACAACGGGGGTCGTGGGGAGCGGGAACATCCGGAGTATGTTCTTATTGAGTCAAACAATATTTATGCCAAATTTGGTGATACTGTGACTAATATAATGGAAGCTATTTAAAAAAAGATAAGTTTATAGAAAATACGCTGGCAACACTGGTAAAAAGGTTGCTTGGCAATGTAGGCCAGTAGGCCCTCTCAGTGCTTTTTTATTGTGTGGAATAATGTTTATGCCAGGTTTAACACAGCTAGGACTAATTAAATGTAAGCAATTTAGTCACTTAATTTTTAAGATGTATTTAGAATATGGCCTGGCAACAGTGAACCACTGCACCAATCAGGATGGTTCTAGAGGCCCTGAGGTAGTTTAGTCAAAACCTTTCCAACACTACCTGAAACATCTCTCTACACTTTATAGTTCCTCAGGTTTAATTTAATTTCTGGACATGTATGGACCGACGGAAAGAATGAACAGGATTATATACGGTTCCTTTTAGCTATAACTTCAGTGGCGTAGGTAAGGAGGCGATATATCCCCCCTTGACTCTACCTTTATGAACTTGGAAGGAAAGTATTTCTAGAAAAAAAGAATTAAGTTATGTTTGGAAACATTAATTGTTAATTAAAATATAAAATTAATTGTAAGGGTGGTAACATCACTATAGCTTACGTCCGTCCCGATATAATTGTAAGTTTATACCACATAAAGGTAGATGTGGTAAATAACCTTTTGGATGACTAGTAAAAAAAAAAAATACTTTTACAATCATATCGATAGCGCTGGTAAAAATGAAAAAAAAAAACGATTTCTTGACAGTAAGGAGAATGTAGTCATTCCTGTGCTGATAGTCCCAACGAGAGTAGAACGGAGAAAATTTTGAATATAAAACATTAAAAGCAGATACTGTCTACGTAACTTTAACAGGCGTCCTCGTTACATTAGATATGAATTATAAACTAAAATTGCACACATTAGAAATTTTAGTTGTGAGATCTAATGTGATCTTTCAGATCATTAGGGTGAAGGAAAACTTTTGGTAAATTTTATTTTCTGTGGGCATGTTAGTAACTTTTGATTTCGGCCCGTCAAGATTATATGACAGCAGCGCTTGTTAAATTTCACAAACATCCATGTCCCAGGTAGAATTTGAACCCGCAACCTTGGAGACGCTTGCCTAATGCCTCACACCACACGACTACCTCGGTCGGCTATAAGGGGAGAAGAGTTCAACCATTAAAATCAATTATTGAAATTTGCGATCAAGTTCCAATTAAAGAATTTTTGCGTGACTAAATGCAGCTGAATGATTTTCTGCATTAACGGATGAAACTCTTAATGACACGTACATGGAAAAACTATGTTCTTAATTAAGTCAATGATGAATATGTGATATCTTCTTAAAAAGCAATTTATTCACGTAACGCAGTAACAATCTGGTAAATCTTCCCCGAACGTGGTGTTGTCCGGAAAGCTGTGGAGAAATAATATCGGGATTTTAGCGAAAACAATTCGTATTGTATACGCTTATGATGTAGATTTGATAGAGGACGATATAGATGCACTACAAAGTAACACCGATGTCTAAGTACAGACTCGCGATGAGATAGGTCTATAAGTAAACAGAAATACCTGGCAGCATATGTAATAAGCACAAACAAAGCCACGGAAGAAATAAAAAGTCGCTTATCATCTGGCAACGCATGCTTCTACTCGCATGTTTCTGGACGCTTACGGAAAGTGCATTTTTGTGGGATTACGAAGAGTGCAACTGTTTCACTTATAGGCTATAGCATAAAAAAATGTTGAAATGTGAGAAGAAGAATATAAAAATATAAGCAATCCATGATCTTAAAATTAAACTAATTTGTGTTTGAAGCAATTATCCAGATGTCTTTAGTAAACAATTTCACAGCCTTACATTGAAGGCGTGTAATGAATTTAATACGTTTATAATTTATTTGCTATTTTATTCGAACTAATTAGTATCTCGCAACGATTAACCGTTGTACAATCCTTACAAAAGGATCACTATCACTTATAGAAGGTGTGAATAGTGCCAAAGATGCTGTTTTAAATAGGGTTGTCAGGTTTCTATTATGTCAATACAGGATAGGTCATGACAGTTAACTGAAAGAAATTTTGTCATCCTGATAGTTATGCCGTTCTCAGAATAACAGAAAAATAAATAAATTAAGAACTCGAGAAAACGCTCAGAAGTGCATTATTGAATTTTAAGCATATAAATTATGTTAATTAACAAACTGATATATATTTAAATTTGTGTAGATTATTTTTTACTCTTTTAAAGCATCAAACCCCTTATTATTATTATTATTATTATTATTATTATTATTATTATTATTATTATTATTATTATTACTTTTCTTTTAGCATTTAAATTAAGTGTTTTTCTTACGGGAACAGACTTCGTCATGAAAATCAATCAAATTAATAGCTTAACAATCTCAGAGTTGCAAAGCATTAATGATTTTTCAAAACAAAAATAATGATTGACGGGACAGCATTTCTTACCTCAAAGTACGATAAATCCCGTATAATACGTGACACCTGGCAACCCTAGTTATAAATTTGAAAGATTTAAAGCAAACTGTCCGAAGGTATACAAAGCAAGTCACGGTACATTTGAGTTTGGAAGAATCTATGAAAATATTTACAAAAATTCAGAAAATGAGGTCTAATTAGACATGCTCTTTACTGCATGTATCCCGAATTTTTCATAGGGTTTTCACGGATTTGGGAGAGGTTCAAAGAGGATCTGGATATGAAATTAGTTTTAAAATTACACTGACACACTTTTGGAGGCGATTCCTCACATCAAAACAAGACGAAAGTTTCTCAGACAATTTTTCGAAATATGTATAGTTTCGAAGTTGTAGGGTCCCGAAAGCGTGGGAAAATGAACTTAAGAACTTCATGTATCTAACATCACGAAAAGTAGGGCTGACGGTTTGAAAATCTAAGGTTCATTTTCCCATGCTTTCGGCACAATGTAGCTCCGAAACTATGCACATTTCGAAAATTTGACAGAGGAACTTTCGTTTTCTTTCGATTTGAATAATCACCTCCAGAAGTTTGTCAATGTAATTTTGAAACACGCTGTATATAAATATGCCTAAAATTATGCCAAGCTTACAAATAAATCGGAATTTGGGAGAGGTCCGCACCCTTTAAACCCTCTGCTTGGATACGTCAGTGAACTGTATGAAAGATTAGTATGGGTCTAGAATATCGAATACAGTCAAAATCAACTTCCTGAAGCAGTTATCAGGAATGATAGTATATTACAAAAGTGTTATCTGAGGCTTTAAAATGAAGAAACTGAACACGAAAACAAAACTCCCACGGTTAGTAGAATTTTAAATTTTCTTTGCATACAAAATATTCTACACTAATTGCGACTTTCGAAAGAGAAACTAATAAAAGTGCAATGGAAGCATATCAGATTTGCA
>JAGDQP010009163.1:0-25085 GCA_022664845.1 Lepisma saccharinum
CCCCTGTAATTATTCTTATTATTTTTGTCCCCTTCCCACTTATATAATAGACTGTGATCATTTGCTTGGAAATTTTCCTTCGCGGAATAGTAAATTTGAGGAAATTTTCCTAGCTTGATCCCTATTTCCATCATATCCCTATTCTTTGCGCCAGCCTTGCACATTTTCCCTCAAATTCCCTCAATATTCCCAGCCTTCCCATTTTTCAGACTTTCTACCTCTTGCTTTTATTCCATCTCCGAAATTGCCTCATCCAAAATAGGTACGAAGTCTCCTATATAATGCGGGAAAGTATCCCCCCCCCCTCCTACCTACCTACTATCCACTTGCAAAATTTTCCCAAAATGCCGGTTCTACTGCTCTACTGTAATGTTTGCCGCACTCTCTTTCCTTTTACGCAGCTCTCTTAAAATTGCCCACAGTTTGGTGGTGTCGTTGTTCCGTAATGCTTCTTCGATCTGCTCTTTTCTGCGCTCCTGCCATATTTTTTCTTGTTTGATAACCTCCTTGTAGGTTCTCCTTTGCCTTATGTAAATAAATCTATCCTGCTCCTAAGTACTCATTCTATATCGCCGTAGCGCAATCTCCGCCTCTTTTTTCGCTCGTTTGCATTTAATACTATACATACCATCCCCAATCTGTTATCCCTCTTATTATGCACACCTAGCTCCATGTGTCTAGCCGCTCTCTGCATGCAGCGAGTAAAATAACTTGCCGCTGCATCCATACCTCCCTGTTCCATATTTACTTAAACTTGCTTAATAAGTAATTTCGTAAGATCATCAGAGATAGGGACAACAGGATATACCAAAAATAGGGGACAGAGAAATTCCGGTATTGATGTATGTAGATGACCTGTTGTGTTGGCGAATCGCAAAGAGGGATTACAGCGAGCTTTGAATAATTTAGAGAATTATTGTAACGGAATTCAATTAGCAGTGAATATAAAGAAAACAAAAATAATGGTTTTCAAAAATTTGATACAAGTATGGGCGGGAAGAACAGTAGACTTATGGGAGGGAAGTGATAGAATGGGTTAAATATTTTCAACATCTAGGGCTAACGGTAGCAATGACAGGGAAATGGTCACGACACATAAGATCGGGTAAAGGAAAGGTGAAATACGAACTGGAGAGTTTTATGAGGGCAGTACATAAGATGCCGAGCATGAGAGTCAGGCTTATTGAACGAATGTTTCGGGCGGTAATATTAGCCGCCTTAAAGTACGGGGGCAGAGCTATGGGAAATAGAAGTGGGAATGGTGGCTACACAAATAGAAGTACATTTCTATAAGAAGCTTCTGGGAGTCAGTGTAGGCACGGCTAGTTGCGGTGTTTTGAGGGAATGGGGTCTAAATAGGGATGAAATTATGTTGAAATGGCAGGCCATAAAGTACTAGGGAAAATTATGTGAGCAGAACAGACACACATTAAAAAGTTATTGCATGTGTCATCAATTGGAAGAGGGAAATGAAGGGCAGTGGGTAATGAAGGTGAGGAGAGTTATATAGGATAGGTATGGGTTGGGTATGGGAGGGAAGGAGGATAGTTAATGTAGAGATGCAACAGGTGAAGTAGCGAATGGCAGATATAGACAGGTAAGAGATCATTGTGGAGTGCAATGCTTAGGTATCCCTGAAATTTCATGGGCAGATGCAAGAAACGTGCGGAAGGGATAGGTATAGCACGGTTTGTGAGAAGAAAGAAAGGGGGTGGAATTGCGTTGATTCGATTAGGTGGTTGGAATCAAATCCGAAGAAATAATGAAGAAGGTAAACCATTATGTCCACTATGTGGTGAGGAGGACAACGAAAGGCATCTTTTCTTGTGTAAGGGAACGGAGGAAAGAAGAGAAAAACTTCTGGAAAATCTTACTAAGGGTGAAATATTAGGGGCAATAAGAGGGGAGGACAGGATGCAAACGAGGACTATGAAAGCAGTGGGACAGTATACAACTATGGTCAGGGAGAAGCGTTGGAAGGAATTGGGGGTGGCAGGACAAATGATGAATTTAAAGAATTATGTAAAATGTTTATTTGTCTATCTTTGTGTTAGCTTTGTGTTATTTTCTATTTTCTATTTTACTTATCATAATCATATGTATTGGAATGTACCCACGTAGAGAAACTGTGAATATTTGAAAGTTGTATATAAAAATGAGATGTAGAAAAAGGTGTGTACCAGTGTTTTGTTTTGTTCGCAGTGTTTTGTTTTTGTTCCCAGTGTTTTGTTCGCACTGGGAAGAATGAATAAATATAGGCCTACATAAAAAAAAAATGGACATCCCTGTTTTCTTCCGACACCCTCATCTCTAGTCATTTGTGCATTCTTGCATTAGTGCAATGTTTCCCAACCTTTTGCAGGCTGCGGACCCCTTGATTTCTTACTACAAGGCAGCGTCACAAATGATGAGCTCTAAAGTAAAAGCCCTGGCTGAGTTGACATACAATATGTTTTATGGTTTATCCTTTTAACTGTCAATGTTTCCAACTGTATAATATTCTTAAGTATTTTGAGAAAAAAGCATCTGCTGAGTGTAAAGACATATCTCCTTATTACCCTGATGTGATATTTTTTCTTAAAAAAAAAAAATGATCGCGGAAAATAAACTCAACAGGTTTGCTTTGTTGGACTGCTATAGGGACCCACGCCTCTCGCAGATGGAATGGGTGACAAGGAACAAAACTTTATACAAAGCATGAAACCAGTACTTTTCCGTCAAAATCATGAAAGGATAACCTGTCATGTTTTCTTTGATCTTTTATTGCTTATTGGTGTGTGTTTTCGTAATTCGAGGCGAGGAAATAAATTTTACTCTCATCTTTTCTGCTACTGAGTGTTGGAAGCACGACAAACAAAGCACCAGACACATGACACAAATAAACAGGATCAAAAAAAAAAAAAAAAGGTAAATCAAACTGATAAGATATAGTAGAAGTCTTCAAATAATTTTCCCTTGAGTTTAGGTAGATTGTAATATAATATAACAATAAAAAGGTATTTGCGGTCAAGATAGTAGACTATGGATACGACATGGCAGTAAGACCGAACGGCCGTAGCTCAGTTGGCTTCGCTTTTAGGAGGTCCTGGGTTCGATACCAGCGGGAGACTATCCTGACTAAGGTTATCTTTCCTCAGTCACATCAGGCTAATGCTGGAGTGGTACCTTAAACTTAGGGTACCGGGACCCGGCTAGATATTTTTTGATCTGGCAGTGTTTTGGCGAACAAACATAACCTAACATTCTACAACTTTTGCACGCTACTTTAACTCAAATTTCTAAAAAGTAAAATTCGGCCCTTTTCAAAATTATCATTTTTCTCGGGCCCGGGTAAATATTTTTTGATCCGCCTGTGTTTGGGGCGACCAAACATAACATTCTATAACTTTTGCATGATATTCAAACTCAACTTTTTAACATTTTTTTTCGGGTGGGGTGGGGGGCAAAATGGCCGATATTTTTTTTGTTCTCCTAATCACCCACTTATCATAGTCTAATTGCTTCTTGTCTTCTTTTTCTTTCCTTCCCTGGCGTCGACACATTCTTGTTTTACACGTTTAATTGTCGCCACAGACACTTTAGTTGCCACTGCTACCATCTTCTGAACTTGTTTCAAAGGAATTGCTGGTGATCCCTTTTTCGCTTCATCTTCCATAAATTTCACGATGTTATAAATAATATGCCTCGACTGGCTTCGTAGTGTAGATCCTTTCTTCCTGGAAGCTATTGCTCACAACACAGCAAAACAGGCAAAACACAACTCATTCTCACAAAACTTTTACACAACTGATTTTGGAACGACATAAGGGTGGCAATATTATCAGGAGTAAGCAAAATCCATCCAGCCTTTCGTTGCTACGCGCTTTGACCCTTCAAGGTCATCGTTCTTCTTTTTGAAACAGACCTCTAGTTTCTTTGCGGACCGCTGCTCTTACAACCAGGAAAAACATTATACAAACATTGTGCATACAGCATCAATAGATGTTTTCAAGTTACCTGTAACTTAAAAAAGACGTACAATTTCAATACATGAAAATACAATCACAAAGACAAATGAATACAGTTTGCTAACAATATTGAAAGTCACGAATTAATAGTAGAAATAATGAAACCTAACCATTTTGTTTACTTACAGCTTTTCAATGTGATGGCTGGTTTTGTTTTATGACCGACAACTTTTTCATATCTGACTCCAAAGTAGAGATTGTCGGGGGTAGATCTGGTTCTATTTCAAGTCTGTACTTACTTTTCATATAAACAGTGTTGCAGAAAGTGTTGATTCACACAAGTAAGAAGTCTTGAAAGGTATCAGATGTGAAATTTCCTTTCTAGAAACATCAGGATACAAACACCGAGCATGTGACGAAAAGTCCGGCAAACGAAAAACTGGGAAACATCATCTTCGTAAGTGAAGAAACCATCTTCGGGAAACATCGTAGTGAAAATTCTGGAGTTAAGAGAACGAGCCTTGGTAAAGTTTACAATTTTAACGGATTCATTGAAAACATCTTTCATCTTGGATGGTATTCCATGTACAGGCAATGCTTCACGATGGATGCTGCAGTATGTCCATTTGACAGAGGGTGCAACAGCCTGAACAGGCACAAAAAGTCATTTTTGTTTACCTGCCAATGCCTGAGCACCATCTGCATTAAACCCAACGCATTTAGTCCATTCTAGTTTATTTTCAAGGATAAAGTTATTAAGAATGTTAAACGAGGCCTCTGCAGTTGTATGTAACGGCAGTGTTTCACAAAACAAAAATCCTCATAAACCTTCTTGTTGTGGTCATATCGAACAAAGCTACCAAATTTGCATTTCCCGAAATATCAGTACTTTCATACAATTATAATGAAAAATACTTACTGGAACATAGGTGTTGTATCGATGTGACCTTTACGTTTTCAGCCATTTCGTCGATTCTCCTCTTCACTGTGTTGCTCAAGAGAGACACTAATGAAATTCGTTAGAATGATTTTTGCCAAGCTAATTGCGAGCCTTCCTTTCAGAAAAAAATAAGTCCTTGCCATTTGTATGAAACCGTCTCTTTCTCGAGATCAATACAGATCCTTCATATGAAGCAAGAACACCCTTGTCATTATTTGAGCCTGACGTAATGTCTCTAGCTAATTCCATAGCACCTGGCCGCAAATAACACACTGTAGTTTCTGATCACCATCTCGTTCAATAGCTGAAAATCCCAGTTATAAATATTTCGGAAAATATTTACGCACTTTCTTGCGCACGGCATTATCATCCTGTTATATGAACTGTCCTACTGTCATGTTCTTTAGCTTCACTGAACTTTGGTAACGCATGTTTTAATGGGACCAATTTAAGTCACCAATTTATTTCTCATACAGGCTGAAGTCTGAAGACAGAAATTCGAACTTGAAGATAGATGGTCATATCACTAAAGTTCATTCACTTCGTTCATTGCATTGATTTCGGTTTGTTGAGTTCAATTTTAACTCAACAATATGGAGTTTTCAAATTATTTTATAAAAGGAAATCTGTATAATATGATGTAAATATCGGAAAACAAATTCTCGTTACAGGTTAAAATATTGCGGCCCCCTCATAAGCTTGTCGCGGCCCGCCCTGGGGGTTCGCGGACCATAGGTTGGGAAACACTGCATTAGTATTTCCTACCCAATCAAAAAAAAGTGCAACATATCTAAACGCACAAAGCTCAAGCTGTGTCATATCCATCCATCAGAATTAGCTATTAAAACTACTTACAATGGCAGAGAACATTGGAAGTTATTCTAAGTTACCAAAAGAGGAAAATATATGACTCATATAGTCGTCTCAAAAGATAAACCAACTTTTCCCTCGAAGGCTTCTAAGTGGTCCTTCGCCCTCCTTCCCTCATGCTGTGAGATTCCGCGGTAAAGTACCCTCTACTTAGCAGTGTAACCAACCCCGTTGCGATTATCGTAGAAGTCTAGCTCACGGTTTCCTACTTGTTGAAAAATTATGAAAGATGTACATTTCGTTTTTCTACACTATTTTCTGTAATGTGGCAGTCTCAACCTAATATTCAGTAATTTATAAAAGTGTAATATATATAGAGGAAAGTGGCCAAAGTAGGACCCCGGTCCATAAGTCGGACCCCCCTGTTATTTCCGTTCGTAAATGCTGACGCGTATTGTCACAAAGTGGAATGTGGAGAAAACATAACAAAGGTTGTGTAGTGTAACTGGGAACACTGAGTTACCACGTGCAGCGGCGTAGTGTCGCCATTATCGTTAAACCTGAGACTGCAAGTTTTTGTAGCGGAGCATAAAAGTTGGAATTTCTTTAGTCAGTAGAAGGTAAGTCACAATAGGTTTTATAGTTTCTTGTTCTTTAAGCGCTGTAGTTCGAAACTATTATAGTGGGTTGTTTGTTTATTTAATGTTAAGTTTATAGGCTAGGAAATATAATGAACAAGGTTCCCTAAGTCGGACCCCCATGAACGGCCAAACTCGGACCCCCTGAAACTAGGAAGTTTTATGTTTGTAAGTGTCATAAAAAGGAATCCCGTTTGTTTAGAAATCCTTCATATATATCGTTTCAGATGTCCCAGAGACAGACCCGTGCCCGTCGAAGAGGATGGGATCCCGAACAGATGGAAAATGCAATTGAATCAATTAGAAAGAAAAAAAAATGGGTTGGAAAAAAGCATCTAAAGCATTCAACGTACCCAAAACAACATTGATGAGATTTTCCCAAGGAAGGTATGGAAGTCCAAAAGCGGCAGCACGAACAAAAATGGGAAGGCCTACAGTACTTGGTGTCCAACTTGAAAAAAAGTTAGCAGAGTATTGCCTTGTGATGGAGAAAGTTTTTTTTTTGATTGACAAGGGCGGACTTGCGACGGATGGCCTTGAATTGAGCTATTCGAAACAACTTGAAGCATCCCTTTAACAATGATGGTGCAGGTGCGAAATGGCTGAAACTTTTCCTTAAACGACATAAAGCACAGTTGGCAGTGCGCAAACCGACTGGAACATCATATGCTAGGGCCGTAGGATTTACTGAAGAGAATGTTGGTAAGTTTTTTGACAACTACACACAAGAACTTGAGAAGAAACACTACGCAGCTGAAAGAATTTGGAATGTTGACGAGACCGGTTTGTCAATTGTGCAAAGTAAAGTTTCTTGCGTTATTGGACTGAAGGGGAAACGGCAGATAGGAGCCATCACCTCAGCTGAAAGAGGTTCCTTGATAACTGTGATAGTGTCAATGAGTGCAGCTGGCAGTTTTGTTCCTCCATTGGTTATTTTTCCACGCACCAATATGAGTTCAGCTCTAGAAAGAGGAAAACCTCCTGGAACTATTGTGACTGTTCATCCGTCAGGTTGGGTGCAATCGAATATATTCACCGAATGGTTGAAGCACTTCATTCAACGAACGAAACCGTCTGAAGAGGAACCTGTAATGCTCATACTAGATGGGCATTCAAGCCATACTCGCAACGTCGACGTTATCGATCTCGCTAGGCTAACCACGTCACAATCATTTCGCTACCACCTCATTCAACACACAAAATGCAACCCCTAGATCGTACCTTCATGTCTCCACTCAAAATTCACTATAGCGAAGAAGCGCGTATTTGGTTTAGAGAAAACCAGAGACCTCTTACTGCATTCGATGTCATGGAGCTGTTCGGTAAAGTATACGTTAAATGCCAAACTGCAGAGATCGCAATGAACGGGTTTCGCTGCACAGGCTTGTATCCCTTTAACAGGAACATTTATCAAACCTCAGAATTTATCAGTGCGTCACAAGAGGCTCAGTGCAGGGAAGGCTCAAACATGATACCTACCGTGTCTGTTGTGGAAGTGGTTTCTCCTCCAGACAACACCAATCCTCGCCAGGACGTAGTGTGCAGTTCTCCATCGCCATCCATGCTCGATCAGCCTGATCCTTCGACTGCCTCTGTGTTCTGAAGTGGGTCCAATGGACATCAGCCCAGTTCCCATCATGAAGAAGAAGACTTCAACACGAGGTAGAAAGGCAACTTCATCCAATGTGATAACTTCTTCACCATACAAAAATGACTTAATGCAGTCTGTGCGGAAGTCAAAGGGGAAGAAACGTAAAGAAGATAAAGGAAAAGGGATTAAAAACAAAGGAGATGGAATCTCTGGAGTAAGAAAAGGACAAAGAAAGAGACAAAGGAATGGAAAGAAGATTGACAAGAATGAGCAAGAATATGAAAGTTCAGAAAGCGAAGACTTTGTATTTTTTGATAGTGGAGATTCCGATATCGACATGCCGCACGGAGGTAACCCAACTGACGACGATGCTGAGTGCTTGTTCTGTGGTGACAAATTTTCCATGGACTGTAGAGAGGAATTATGGATACAGTGTGCAATGTGAGGTTTGTGGGCACATGCAGAGTGTACAGACAATGAGCGGGAGCTCTATATTTGTGACTTCTGTCGTTAAGAAACAAAAAACAGTTGGACTATTTTCATACCATCTATGTATTTTTCAGTTTACACTATATTACACTATATTTTGCATAATATTTTGCACTATATTTTGCATATTAAATATTGGACATTGAATTAACGTGTTTCAATACATTACTGTTCTATTCTTCTATATTTTATTAAACTTTATTTTAACTGTATTATGCTTAAACTGTATATTTCTATCTTGTTAAGCTTAGTCAGAAGAAGGGGTCCGAATTTGGCAACATTTTCTCCACACTGCATTTTCGTCACATTTTACGAAAAGCTTCATTAATAAAATTTGATTAGCTGTAACTTATATTGAAACACACACACGTTTAGGAAACATATCAGAGAACGCGTGTAAGAAAAATCAACCAAAACTAATAGAAACAATAATAATTTTAGAGGCAAAAACAAAATGGGGGTCCTACTTTGGCCACTTTCCTATATATATATGGTGATGAATATAATAATAATACACAGCCATATTCAATCCACCACTGGATGGTCTGTGAACTCGGTTTCGTGACTGTGAACTCGGTTTCGTGAAACCTACATCGTTCTCATTTACCGCTGAATATGGGCAAGTCAAACTCACAAGTGGGAACACTTTAGTCGCGACAAAGGCAGTTCAAATTGCAATTACTGCGACACAGTAATCCACAACAGAGGTACAACAACTGGTTTGTGGTACCACTTAAGAGCTCGCCACATAGGTGTTATCCCGAGTACATCCGGACAGCAAGTGTTACAAGATGTTATTGAAGAAAATCCACATATAGTGCAGCCAAAGAAACAAAGCTCAGAGATAAAATGTTACAGCTTGCAATAGATGTATCACTGGAAAAATGGTTTGTTTGTTTATTTTTCTAGAACTTATGAATTTATTTCGTAAACTCTAATTTTATTTTTACATTAACTCTTCAATACTTCTTATATAATTGACCGAGCGTCAGCTAAGGCATTTGGCATTTGTGTTGTCTGTTGTCTGTCTGTCTGTCTCTCTCTCTCTCTCTCTCTCTCTCTAATTGTGCAAGACGTGTCTGTTCTCAACAGTTTCAAAATCTCGAGTGATCATAGGATGGTGAGATGTAAGCTGAAACTAAATACTAAACTAGAGAGAAAGAAGCTTATCAGAGGAAAACCGTCAGTTTTAGATCTGGAAAATCTTGGAAAACACAGACAGACATTCGAGATAGAACTAAGCAACAGATTCAGCGCCTTGGAAGAGTTAGAGGATGAAGAAGACATCGATAGCAGAAATAAAATACTGACTGAGATAATAAGAAAAACAGCCAAGGAGATACCAGGTACCAGAAAGAAAAAAGAGAGCAAAATCTCAGAAGAAACTAAGCTCTTGATGAAGAAAAGAAGGGAAATGAAAGAAGAGGAAAATTGCATAAAGAGGATTGAGTACATAGAACTAAATAAAACCGTAAGAAAGAAAATAAGAGAGGATGTACGAAGATATAACGAAAATCTTGTTAAAAATACAATCGAGGAAAACAAGAGCCTGAAGAAAGCCAAACAGCAGCTCATGATAGGGAAAAAGCAAATAATTGCAGTTAAGAGACCAGACGGGACCGTAACACGAAATAAGGAAGAAATTATAAACATATTTCAAAATTTCTACACAGAATTGTACTACTCCGAGGAAGAACTAGGAAATGAAGATTCAGAAGAAATTGATGTTGATGTCCCAGACGTAATGAAAGAAGAAGTGGATAAAGTACTTCGAGGGATGAAGAACGGAAAATCACCAGGAAAAGATGGACTCACAGCAGAGATGTTTAAATGGGGAGGTGAAAAGATGAAAGAGGAAGTTGCTAAATTATTCTCGATGTGCTTGAGGAAGAGAGAAATACCCAGAAGTTGGAACAATGCCGTTATCATTTTGTTGTACAAGAAAGGGGACAAAGAACGCGTCGAAAACTACAGACCAATTAGTTTACTGTCAGTCCTATACAAAATGTTCACCAAAGTTATTTTGAATCGTATTGAACAGGACTTGGATTTTAATCAGGGAAGGGAACAAGCCGGATTTCGTCGTGGATTTAGCACAATGGACCACATACAAACATTGAATGAAGTTATGGAAAGGACTAATGAATATGAACTTCCACTATGTTTGGGATTCATAGATTTTGAAAAGGCTTTCGATTCGGTCTCCTTGTCAGCAGTACTTAAATCACTTGAACATCAAGGCATCGAAAGTGCATACATCAAGTTACTGCGAAACATTTACTCGACTGCCACTTCTGTCATTAGGCTGCATCAAGACAGTGAAAAATTTAAAGTTGGAAAAGGGGTAAGGCAAGGAGATTCAATTTCTCCGAAACTGTTTTGTGCGGTCCTGGAGAGAGTGTTCCAGAATTTAAACTGGGATGAAGTTGGAATTAAAATTAATGGCGAATATCTTCATCATTTACGGTTCGCTGATGATATAGTCCTGTTTGCTTCAAGTGCAGAAGAACTACAAACCAGAATGGAAGAACTGAGTAACGAGAGTTCGAAAATAGGCCTTAAAATGAACTTAAGTAAAACAAAAGTAATGTACAACCAACATGCTGCAAAGAAGGAAGTGAAGATTAACGGAGAGACAATAGGCATAGTTGATGAGTATGTTTACCTAGGCCAGCTTAAAACATCGAGTGCAAAGTTGACTGATGAAATAAATAGAAGATGTAAAATGGCGTGGAGTTCTTTTGGAAGACTACACTTTATTTTCAAAAGCAAACTTCCAATGTGTCTGAAGCGTAAAGTTTATAATCAATGTGTCTTACCTGTAATGATGTACGGCTGCGAAACTTGGACATTGAATGCGCAAACGACTCAAAGATTGAGAGTCACACAAAGAGCAATGGAGAGGTGCATGCTAGGAATAACCAGGAGGGACAGGAAGAGAAATGAATGGATTCGCGCACAAACAAAGGTAGAGGATGTAATCAAGACTGCGAAGAAGATGAAGTGGAGATGGGCCGGTCACATAGCTAGACGAACAGATGGAAGGTGGACGACAAATGTACTACAGTGGATTCCTAGAGAAAAGAAACGACCGAGACGACGTCCAAATGTAAGATGGGTAGATGAAATCAAGCGTTTTTCAGGAGCTACATGGATGAGGATATCAGCAGACCGAGATATGTGGAAAGAAAAGGGGGAGGCCTTCATCCAGCAGTGGATAGAAAACGGCTGAATATGATGATGATGATATATATATATATATATATATATATACTGCGTAGCCTAGTCGGTAGCGCGCTCGACTTCAGTGCGAGCGGTCCCGGGTTCGATTCCCGGTGGGGGCTCAAAAATTTCGGTGTTGACCCAGCATCGTGAGGACAATTGGGGAGCTGCTGTGAATAAAATACAGTGGCGATCACAGTGAGAGCTTTCCTCTCCCAACCCGTCTGGTCAGCGTGGGAGTAGTAGACCAACTCCTCCCTTCGGGGAGAGGCCTCATCCACTAGTGGATTGAATATGGCTGTGATTTATTATTATTATTATATATATATATATACAGTGAAACCTCTCTAAAGCGGACGGCCGCGGGGAATAAAAAAATATCCGCTATAGAGTGGTGTCCGTCTTACAAAGGTTTCAATATTTTCTTACGTAAATTAGTGAGCAATGCCATATGGAACCAAAAAAATATACACGGTTGCATTAAACAATTATACTGTATGAATATAACTAAACCCTTATTAACATTACCCTCCTCCGTCTAAATTGTACTTTATGTTCAGGGAACAACTTAGAAATTATATTTTATATTTTTGCACTTTTCGTTTATCACATATTATAATTTGAGTATGTTTGTAAATTATTTGGAATTCTGGAGGTTTTTAGAGAGGAAGAGAGAGAAGTAGAAATGCTCCAAAACTGAGGAATGGGTATTTGTGTAATTTTTCACTTCATATGACTTTCTCTCTTCCATTTTCTCTTCGATGTCTTGCTCTGCTGTTTTGCTATTTTTCCATCCGAGTACGTTTCTCCCTTCAAGCATATTGTTGATTTGGAAGTGCACGAAAAAGTGTTTAGTACCATCAGCGTTTAAAATGTTTTTGAGTGTAAATACGAACTATAAAAGGGAACTTGTTCAACCATTCTGTATGACAGTCGGCATGTTAGCAATCCTTGGATTCTCCTTAAATTACTTTGAAAGTGTCCGTTATGGGAGGTAAATACTGCTTATAAATGACAGAAAACACTGTCCGCAATACAGTGTCCGCTTTAGAGAGGTTTCTTAATACGTTTCATCTTATAGGGATGGTTGGGGGATTACAAAATATGTCCGTTAAGGGAGGTGTCCACTTTATATATATATGGACGATGGACGACAAATGTACTACAGTGGATTCCTAGAGAAAAGAAACGACCGAGACGACGTCCAAATGTAAGATGGGTAGATGAAATCAAGCGTTTTTCAGGAGCTGCATGGATGAGGATATCAGCAGACCGAGATATGTGGAAAGAAAAGGGGAGGCCTTCATCCAGCAGTGGATAGAAAACGGCTGAATATGATGATGATGATGATATATATATATATATATATATATATATATATATATATGTGTGTGTGTGTGTGTGTGTGTGTGTCGCGAGTCGCGATAACTGCCGAATGCGTGAACCGATTCGAATGAAACTTTCACAGATTGTTTATTGGCTCAAATGACAGAAGTTCGTTGGGGAAGAAAATCGGACCAGGGGGAGGGGTGAACCCCAGCCTTAAAAGAGCAAAAATATAGAAAAATGAAGCAAACTACCGTGAAAAACGAATTGAATTGACTCTTTTCTGTTACAAGAGCTTTATAAATGTGCAAACATACTTCGGAGATTTCAGGCTATTGGTTCCGAGGGAGTGGGGGAGTAAATCGGACACGGGTGTAGCCAGAAAATGAAAAATGGGGTGTTCTAAAAATGCATACTGGCGAATCCGAATGAAACTTTGACAGGTTTATCGCGAGGTCTACTGTTCGAAGAACCTTAAGGTTAATGTAAAGCAACGATCTCCAACAAAAGATGGCAGCACTACCTCCATATATGTCTAATGTATTTTATTGTTAAATGAAATTTCAATGCTGCTTCCACAAATTCAAACTTAGAGAGTTCTAACTTTGAGGGAACAATGTTCATAACCAATTCAAGAGATCTATCAATGCCGATATTTTATTTTCGTTTTTCTTCGTTGTTGCAATCGCTTGATTGTTGTTGTGAATATCAAAACGTATAACTATGAAGCTCCTTCAAGAAAAAAAAAAGTCGGTATTGATCGAACTCTTGGACTAGTTATGAACTTTCTTCCCTGAAAGTTAGAACTCTCTAGACTTCAATTTGTAGGAGCAGCACTGAAATTTCGTGCAACGACAAAAATACATTAGACATATACGGAGCTAGTGCTGTCATCTTTTGTTGGAGATTGTTTCTTTACATTAACCTTAATACCAGTAATTGACCGAGCGAAATGAGGCTCGGCATTTGTGTTGTCTGTGTGTATGTTTCACGTTAACTGCCGAACGCGTGAACCGATTCGGATGAAACTTTCACAGGATGTTTATTGGTTCAAATTACAGGTCAAGCACGTTTAGAAAGAAAATCGGACAAGGGAGATGGGATAAACCCCACTAAAAGGGCAAATGTAGAAAAAAAACAAGAAAAATATTATTATATAAAAAACGAATTTAGTGGACTGTTTTCTGTTATAAGTTATAAGAGCTTTATAATAGTGATGGTCACAATTTTTCGGTAAAGAATTTTTCGAAAAATGAAAAACGATTTTTTTTCGAAAAATGAAAAACTATTATTTTTGGAAAAACGAGTTTTTTTTTCGGAAAACGATTTTAAAAAAACGAGTTTTTTTTTTCGAAAAACTCTATACTTTCGAAAATCGAAAAACACTTTTTTCGAAAATGGCCATCACTACACCAAATATTGACTAGACGAGATCGAAGTAGCTTATCTCTTCAAACTGATTTTTCTATTAGATTTAATTTATTAATGGTCTTTCGCGACTTTGACTCAGGTTGGATAGGGTAGAAGAAGGATATGGAAAGGAAGTCGATCAAGGCCTAGTTTGACGCTGCAAAACTTCCGTCAAAATAGGAGCTCGCTAGGATGTATCCAGGACCTTCCGATTGCTAAAACAACGCACTACCAAATGAGCAACGGCGCGGCGGCTCGATAGATAATATTCATCTTAGAACCTCTGACTTATATCTGACGCATTAACAAGAATAGTTTTAAAATTATCTACGTTGGATAAAAAAATATGGAAAAGAACGTTCATCACAATTTACTCTCTCTCTCTTATTTTGAGAGTAATCTGTAGCCATCGTGTTGCTCGTGTCTTCCTTTCACTGGTTTAGGTATTCAAAATAGACACATTTTCTGTTTTCTACATTTTCCTTTACCTCATAACATTTGAAAATGTGAATATTTCTATGATATTCAGACTTGAGCAATCCTGCAGAAAATACTAAATGCGTTCTTTTCATAAACATGCCAAAAATATTTTTGAAGTGTCGGGTCTTTCTTTTATCGGAAGAAATTTGTAAGAACCAAAACCATAAACAACAAAATATACTTTCACCTAACACCGTTACATTTTCCTTCTTTTGTTTTTGTATGAAGTCAGTTATTTACCCTAATTGTAAGGTTTACTTCTGGCTATAAACACATTAAATACTTTTTTTTAGAACTAAATTTACAAATGAGTAAGAAAAGTTGTTACGCGGAGGTCTGAGAGCAATAAATTGTATATATTGAGTTGTGTTTAAGTTATTGGGATGGTTAAAATGTATTAGCTTGTTAGTTGATTGACTACACTTGATGCGCTGTTCATGATACAAAATGGGCACAAGTTCTTGTATTTGAGAAGATATTGGCTGCATTGATAATAATTTATCCAAACCCAGCAATGTTTCTGATGAACGGTTCGTGTCGACAGTTGTGGTCACTAAACATAACTAGTATGCTGAAACCTTGTTTTGATTACAAAGTCAGTTTAATTAAGCACTTTCTAAGCAGATGAATAACTTTAACGTAAATAAACTCTTTGAAGTAAAAGGTTGATGGTTCTGTCAATGGCGACGTAGTATTTTTACCTGTCGACACTTTGGTAAAAACTTTATGAGTAAAATTACAAAATAAAAAAGATAAAAATCAGTTTGGAGATTTATGTTTGTCTTTTTATGGAACCCGGTGTAGTAGAGAGAATAGATGAGCAAGTTCTTGAATCACAAGATTGTTAACATGAGCAGACAGACCTACCGCATGACGGGAATCCGATTGGAGCTTGATTAATGGCTGCCGTCCATTACATTCACCTAAAAGAACAGCATTAGTTGATCCGCAGGAATAGGATTTTTGTGTGTGACGAGTGAAGGGTCTGTGGCAGGAGCCTTAGTTGAGATTCATCGCTACTTCATTTCTGAAACAACAAGAGCAGGATTGTTGCAGCTGCTTGTCCCTCTCTCCCTTTACCCGTTTCTCTTAAAGCCAACGTTAATGAAGATTTATTTCTGGTTTCCGTGCTCGTTATCTGCCGCAAAGTAACGGATGGAAAGATGGAGTTTGTCTCGTCAACAAATCCTGTTCTTGGAGCCAAGGATGGGCGGCTCTTCTTCCACTGCCAGTTTGCACATAATTACGAATTAGTCACTGACAGAAAGCCCAATCCTGACAGACCGGAAACTGCCAAGCTGCCTAGCGGAACTGACGTCATGAACTCTGAAAGATGGTCCCTACACAGGTTTTAACAGTGTTGCCTGTTCTTTCATTCGAGAAAAGGGTTTAAAATTAAAAGTCTGAGGACTAAAAACAAAAGAAAAGCGCGCGCGCACACACACATACACACATCAAAAAGGTTTACAGGACAAGAAAGCAAAGAAATTGCTTTGGTGTTTAGCAACCGTTAAATGAACACCTTCTGTTCCAATTAACTTTTCTTGTATTCATGCTGAAGAGAAATAGTTATTTGGTACAAACCACAACACACATATCTACAATAATAATTACATAATTTCTCAATCGGTTAAATTACTGGATTTAATCATGTATTTCATATGAAAGTAACATATGCAATAAATCATTTTATCGTTATGAACTACTCAAACTAAGACGCGTTTCTTTATAATAAAAAAGAAGAGGCTAGTATGGTTCCTAATAACTCAATCTCGGGATTCTTTGACTTTTATCTTATAGTTTACAAAGTACAGCTGGTTAATTGAAAGTTAGAAGTTAATATATTGTGTTGACAGATTGACTCTTCCTTTTATTTCAGATTCATGACATATTTTGTTTAATATGGCAAAGTACGGTATATTGATTATTATTTTGTATAGGCCTAGTGAGAAGTCACATATAGAGTAGTATTTTAAAAGTAAGAATAAAAACTCAAGATTGAATTCTGTGGCATATGTAGGCTTGTTCTCTGAACTTTGAAATCAAGATTAATCTGTTGAATTGCTTTTCTCGTGTACTATGATCATTATGTGTACTAGTATTACATATAGCATGTAATTGACTTTTTCCCATGAGATTTAATCTCTTATGTCTTGAAACATTGAGAAAGTTTAGAAGGTAATAATATCATCGTTATTCAGTCACTACTATTATCTTACGTACCGTACCTTGTTTCATTCTATACTACATTAAATAATATATCTTCCTTAGCGACCTCAAGCTCCCTGGAGAGAAATAGAGTATTTGTGAAATCGCCACACCCAATTAAATCAAATTAAATCAACACGATCGTGTTAGATATTGTACTGATATAGGTAATAAATATTATTGTACGTGGCGCAGTTAATATAGGAACAGAAGATGTGGGTCGCAGCATTAAATTTTGCGACTATCAATGTTCATGATGCTAAAGTAGTAAGCTATATCAAACGATTCGAACATGTATGGAAAGCTCAGAGTATTAAAATGACATAACAAGGAATTAAGTATATTGTTATCCGTAATAGGATCAGAAGCATATGATATTCTAAAAGATTCATTTCTCGCGTTAACATTACAAGAAAAGTCGTAGGAAGATGCGAAGCACAGCTGTTGAATTATTTGAAACGAAACATTCAGATATTGTATAAAAGTACATATTCCATCTGTTGAGACGGAAATCCTATTAATCCGAGGTTTCGTCAGATTATTAAAACATCAATAAGCTAAGTGTGATTATGTGATTTTGTGGAGATGATGCTTCGGGATTAAATCGTTTTGGGTGTTTCTTATGATAGTATGAGGAAAAAATACTGACCGAGACAAAGTTAACGTTAAATCGAGCTATAGAAATAGAGCAGTTATTTATTGTAAGCTGATTAATGGTTTTCTATATTTAGATCATAACAGTACTTTGCTTAGGTATGAGGTCCGACCTAAATTTTTAGGCCTACGCTCGTGTTCCACTTTCAGGCCTAAAGGACCAGGTCATTGACAGTGCTCGTTCTAGTTCTTCCTATGCTAACGTGACTTACGTTTTAATTATGGTCGGGAAATAGCTTTTTTCTGGCGGCCATATTGCGTTTACGTCATTGTGCTTTCGTGGAATCTGCATTTTCGAGAACGTTCTGAGAAAGGTCACCTATAGGTTATTGACGTGCATTTCCTGGAACATGGCGGCCATATTGCGTTTATGTCATTGTGTCTTCGTGGAATCTGTATTTTCGAGAACGTTCTGAAATTAAATAATTTTTTGTCATCTGTATATTACTTATTTTGGGAAATTATCATTATTAAAGACTTTGTAAACGTAATCGCTCGTGAAAGTATATGATACGTTGAAAGTCATGTGATTACGTGTTTATTAAAGAAAGTTCCATGAAATGAGTATAAATTAAAATAATAAGGATATACGAATTTTAGTATGACGAAGGGGCCCCTGAGGTCCTTTCCTAGATACATTCCTGGGTTTGAAATGGGAACAATAACTTGTTGAAAACTATATGAAATAGCCTTACAGCTTTTAGATTTTAATTGACAAATTCAAATAGAATTAAAATGAAAATAAATTAGGATTAAAAGGAAAGTACATTTTCTTTCAAGTTTAAATGTAGTCAACGTTTCAACATCAAGATGTATCTAGCGACATCTTTTGAGCACCAAGTAATTTACTCATGGTGCCATGGTATCAATGAAATAGCCTATATAATATGAAAATTTGGAACATGTAAACAAGATATCAGTATCATTTTCTATTAGGAGGCACACATGACCTGAAGTGTGATCTTACTAGGGAGACACTAGTCAGAAAACGTTATTGCTGCTGAGCAATTAAAAGATACACGACTTCTAGTGTTTAAGGGTATTACTGCTATTAGAATTACTTAGGCTATATATCTGGTATATGATTCTGGTTTATTGATTTGTTAATTTATAAGTATCAAAGGTATTGGTAACGAACTAGGCAAAGTCTCACGGTTTATGGCAAACAGATTCACAGTTCAAAACTGCCAAGCAGGTCTTTGAGAAATTCATCAGATATGTACCAAGAGCTGAAATCAAAGAAATACTTTTCACTAGGAATGGAATCATACTGAAATCCACCAATCCGGAATTTCACCGCCATATAAGGAATAAGGCATCGTTCGAGATATTCGGAAAATCTGCAAATATAGAGGCACTAACACCGAGCCAAAAAACAAAACAAGCTCCTCCTCCTAGGAAACCACCTATGCTATCTGTGGTAATCAAAGGAGTAGATCCAACTTGGACAGATGAGAGATCAAAAACGAACTGTACAGTGAAGACGTGCCTGTTGAGAAATGCCTACGCATACTTTGCAAGGACGGTCCCACCTACCTTGTACGGGTGCTTACACCAGTTCAGCAGCTAATTGACTACCTATTAGAGCAGGGAGCATATATATACGGCAAACGGCATAGGGTAGAGCCATCGCATACTAAACAAGCATTACCAGTACGCTGCGAGTGATGTCAAACATACAACGAACATATCACGGCTAACTGCCCCAACAAACCAAAATGAGGCTACTGCAGTCAAGACCATCCGACAAAGAACTGTCCAAACGGTAATGAAAAACCAAAGTGTGCAATCTGTACGGAGGCGCATGCTTCCTACAGTGCAAAATGCAAGGAAAAACCAGCGGCTAACCCCACAACTCCTGAATTAGTAGTACAAGTGCGAACTCCCGACGAACTCCCGTAACTAGCATCAACTCACTACGCGAACCTGTTACTGTAGAGGATATGATCAGGTTTTTCTGTATGACGTTACAGAACGTTCATCCATTCATACGCCCGCACATACTTCAACAGGTCAATTACACCACCAAGTTAATGTATGGACTCACGGTGCAAGCAAACTACCTACTCAGCCCACATGTTCACTTCAAAATCAACCCCATACCTAATAACGTACAAGATGGCTAGACAAAACAAAATAAGATTTCTTCATCTCAGTATTCAATCGCTTCCGACTCGGCAAAACATACTACAGCAAATACTCCTAGAACATGAAATCCAATGCTTCACACTCAATGAAACGTACCTGAAACCGAAACACCGAACATATATGCCTGGATACATAATGTTATAAGATGATGGACCCCCCGGTGAGCGAGTCAACGTTGGTACAGCCATGAGGGTGCATAACAAAATACCACATCGAGCCATAACAGCAAAATTTCCGCCAAACATTCCTGAACATAATATCACCACAGTGTACTTCAAGACAAAACCTATTACAGTTGCCGGGATATATGTAAGACCTCATGGATCTATACCACTCAGCTTTTTCACACATATAGACAACAATTTCAGGCACTATATTATTATGGCCGACATCAATATTCAAAGTCGCAAAGCCGGTGTGAAACAAAAGTTCATAGGCAATATTAGTCTGCACACACAGGGTGAACTCTGCCACATACCCAGAGCTACCAGACTATGCAGCAATAGAACACCAGATGCAATCATAACCTCTTCCTCGTTGATCTCATACATCAATATCACCGTACTTAACTCCATAGGAAGCGATAACGACCCAGTGAAGGTCGACCTAAAGGTACAAAACCGGCAAATTGCCAAACCAATTAGCTGTCGTACAATACCTAATTATGCTAAGGCAAACTTGGGAAAATATCAGTCTGACCTCGAACAGTATGTAGATCAAATAACAGCACCACAGGATCTGAACACCATAGACCATACTATCACAAAACTCACCACAGCCATACAACGAAGCAGCAAAGACAATATACCTAGTACAACCATAAACTTATTTAAACCAAAACTAGCTCCACAATATTTACATATCATACAACTTTCTCGAAATACATATCGAGAATGCATACGCTCCAGCTCGATTGAAGCATTGCGTTCAAATATCTACGCATGGTTAGAAACTATATCCGGGCATACAAACAACGTTCATGGGTCAATACTACCAACCATCTGGCGGAAAAGAGAGATCCTTCAAAATTCTGGTGGCATTTCAACAGACTGATTGGAAAATCCAGCACTTCTACATATCCAATTTTGATTGACAACTCAGCCCCAAATACTGATACAGACAAAGCAAATATTTTCGCTGATAGCTTACAGACTATATTCACACCTGAGGCATCCGGTCCAACTACAAGACCTACAAGGGACATTGAGAAAAAAAAGACCGACTCACATCGCAACCACATAACAATCAGTGACAACCATACTCTAAACAACAACCATCCACTAATAACTCCGATCACAGCTGAATATATCACAGAAGTTACAAACCACAAGAAAAATACCGCACCAAGATTCGATAACATAACATACAGTCATATAAAGAGGCACCAATCATACTACTCCAGCTACTGGCTACCATCTACAACTTCATACTTCGCACGGGATACTATCCGGTTGAATGGAAGGTATCAAAAGTAGTAATGTTTCCAAAACACGGCAAAGATAAGACCGACGTAAAATCATACAGACCGATCCAACTTACCTATACACTAAGCAAGATATTGGAACGTATTACTGTTCGCAGACTCCATACCATCTTAGAAGCCATGATCTACTACCTTACCACCAGACTGGCTTCCGACCCAACCATAGTATTACCAATAACCTGTTGCGTCTAGCCACAATCATAACAAATCATTAGAATACCAACAAACCATTCTGCTTGTTACTCTTTGACCTAGAAAAGGCCTTTGATCGTGTCTGGCACGCTGGTCTTATATACAAACTTTGCAACTTCCAACTACCAATAGCTTATGTACGTCTCATCTACCACTTCCTGAAAAAACGCATGGCATACGTAAATATAAACAACAGCCTCTCACATGCAATTTTTCCAAACGTAGGAGTACCACAAGGATCTGCTCTCTCACCGCTGTTATACGTCCTATATGTAACTGACATGCCAATACTGTCGTATCCAGTACACACCTTCACTTTCACAGACGACACAGCCATTCTCGCTTGCGTAAGAAACGTACACCATATCAACAGCCTACTCCAACCAGCGATAGACAAATTTCACATTTCAAACTTCAAAATGGCGCCTTACCATCAATGCACTAAAGACACAGGCACTGGTAGTACAGAAACCGGAAAAACGAACAAAACTTCGCCGTAACCCAAATGCGCTCAACCTACATGTTAATAACAAAACCATAAGACCAGCAGCGTCTGTGAAGTACCTAGGAGTTATTTTCGATACTAAATTGAACTGGACACCACACCTTAATCAACTCAGTACAACACCCAAAAACAGATTATCACTACTGACACGACTAGCAGGCACTTCTTGGGAACTCAAAGCCGACACGATCATACACACGTACAAAATGTTTCTACGATCCTGTCTCGTATACGGCAATATCGCCTGGATCGCAGCCGGTAACCGCTTCTATAAAAGGCTCCGTATATTTTAACGACACGCACTACGTATTGCATATCGCATCAAGCTTCCGATCCCGACTCAGCTTCTATACGATCGAATTACCTTCCCCGAAATACTGAAGCACTGGGAAAAACTTCGACTGAACTACATAACAAAACGCTGGACAAAAGCCCACACTTCTGGACACAATACATGTCGAAGATCAACAAGGCATAGCTCCTAGATATCACCACTCGCTACTGCAGCACTTACTGGAACTTTACCGTCTAGCCAATAACGATGACACATCACTGAATCAACAGCTCATTCCGCAGATTTCATACCAACTTACGCCCATTAAGAAGCGGGGATACAGTTTCGAGTTTCGTTTTTGCCATCAGCCGACATCCAGATGGCTCTGTTACAAAGTCGAAATCTTACTTGCCTACGGTTTTCACGACTTGGTTCCTTGTCATCTTCCAGGAAGGGTCCACAAGAGTCATTTGTGGTTTGAAAGGACAGAAGAGATCTTGCAAGACATATAGCTTAGAGGCACTTCTCCCATCTCTTCCCTTCCCCCTGTCTCAAACAACTGACCGCCGAACTTAGGTCCAGTTTTGCGGCTTCTCGCTTTCCTCGCACTGGTTGAAAACAAAAACAAAAAACAAATGCATTGACTTACGAACCAGTGGCTCAGGTAAGGGGGGATATGGGGGATATATCCCCCGCCTTAACTCCACCTATATGAACTTGGAAGAGAGTATTTTCGCAAGAAATGGAAACATGTTTGGAAGCATATAATTGTTAGTTTTAAAAAATAAAATTTATTGTAAGTATTATGACTACGTCCGTCTCCATATAATTGTTTGTTTATTTTAAATAGATAAAGGACCGTATTGTACATTCTGCGTTGTAGGTTTACAATTAGGTGAAAGTGGTAAATAACCTTCAGGACAACCAGTAAAATTAAGAATTCAAAAACTTGAAAGAGCATACCAAACGTTTAAACAACAGATTTCTGTGGCAATCATATCGATAGCGTTGAAAAAAAAAAAAAGATTTCAAGAGAGTAATGAAAAAATGGTAATTCATGTTACTAATAGTGTCAACGAATGTAGATCGGAGAAAATTTCAAATATAAAAGCATTTTGCTTCTATGATTGAAGCAGTTATTTTGTAGCCTACGTAGAGAAGAAATAACTAACATACATTAGATATGAATGAAACATGGTTACATTACAAATGAATGAAAAATAAAAATTTCACAAACTGGGAAAAGATGAATTTGCGGTGAACTGTATTTTGTATGGAGCATGCTAGTAACTTTTCACTTCGACCTGACATTATTATGTGAGTGCAATTCTTATTAAAATCAATTTGAAATCGCGACCTTCATGACGCTGGTCTAATATTTCAGACTCACTGCCCGATTTGTACAATTTGCTGAGGGAGGGAATTTTTTCAGAAAACAGAGCCAGGGAATACTTTTGCAGAGAGGGGGAAATCCAACCATATACCCCGCTTCAAATCGAACACTGCTGTGACCACACGACTATAGTTTTGGGCTATAAGGAGAGAAGAGTCTAACCATTAAAATCAAACGATTGAAATATACAATCAAGTTTCGATTAAGGAATCTGTTGACTGAATATGGAGTTGTTTATTTTCTGCATTAGCGAATGAAACTAAATATGACCAATATGAGAAAGCTCTCCATTGTTGGTAGCTATCAGCTACGTCAATGATGAGTACGTAAGATTAAAAAAAAATAAGTTTCTTCACGTGATTCGGTCCCCTAACATGGTATTGGAAGGAGGGTTTAGAAAAAAAGAAAGTCGGGATTTAACGAAAACAATTTATCAAATCTCATAAATTTTGGTTTTCTTATTATGATAAGAAAATGATGGTAATAGCAGTTTGCTTGGAAATTTTAAAATTGTAAAAGACATGTGACAGTGCCCTGCTGCAATTTAAGTGTATTATGCAACTTAATGTGGAAGTATTAAGACAATTCATATTCGACTGATATTGAACTATTTAGGAACAATTGCAATGCTTGTGTTTTTATATCCCCTTACGGAGACTGCATTTTTGTGACATCATGAAGAGTGTAAATATATCACTTAGAGCATAAAGAAATTACTAAGTATGAGAAAACTGATATAAAAGTATAATTCATGATTTTAAAGAATTAGCCTAATTTGTGTTCGAAGAAATTGTCCAAATTTCTTTATCGAACAATGTCACAAGCTCAGATTGAAGGCATGTATTTCTAATTTCTTCCCTATTTTTATTCAATTGAATTAGAATTTCCCTACGATTAACCGTTATACAAAGCAATACCTTCACTTAGAAGCTGTGAATAATGCCAAAGGCGCTGTTATCAAGTTTAAAAGAACCAAAGAAAACTGTCAGAAGGAAGACAAAACAAGTTGCAGTAAATCAGATCATAGAAGAATCTATCTACAAAAATGCAGAAAATGAGATCCAGTTACAGTATAAGACAAACTCTTTCAGGCATGTATTCAGATTTATATTTTAGGGTTTTTAGGAATTGGGAAGGGGGGGTTCAAACAGGATCTAATTTTGCAATTGATAATAAGTACATAATCACGCCTAAAATTATGCTAAGAATACAAAGATACCGGACTTTGGGAGAACCCTCTGAACTCTTTCCCTGGATACGTCACACAGCTGTATGATAAATTAGTATGGGTCTAGAATATCCAATAGCTACAAAAATCAACTAGGTTACAAAACTGACAGTATGGTAACAAAAGTGTTACCTGAAGCTTCATTTT
>JAGDQP010009163.1:35085-60318 GCA_022664845.1 Lepisma saccharinum
TATATATATATATATATATATATATATATATATATATATATATATAATTCACCGCCATATTCAATCCACTACAGGATTAGGCCTCTCCCGGAGGGAGAAATTGGTCTACTGCTCCCACGCTGAGCACAAATGTTGGGTGTGGAGGGCCAAAGGGAAGCTCTCAACTGTGATTATTGCCGCTTTCTTTTATTCACAGCAGGTCGCAATTTTCCTCACTATGCTGGGTCAACACCGAAATTTTGAGCCCTCACCGGGAATCGAACCCGGAACCGCTTGCACTGAAGTCGAGGAGGCTACCGACTAGGCTTAAGTGCAAGCGTTCCCGGTATCGATTCCCAGTGAGAGCTCAAAATTTCGTTGTTGACTCAGCATCGTGAGTACAATTGTGGAGCTCCTGTGAATAAAGACAGTATCAATCACAGTTGAGAGCTTCGGATCTCCTTTCCCAACACGTCTGGTTAGGGTTGGAGCAGTAGACCAAATCCGGGGGAGGCCTCATCCAGGAGTGGATTGAATATGACTTTGAATTAAATATATAGAACAAATAAAAGCATACCCTTCGCTTACACGCTACTATGACTAGCAGTCCAGCTATGCAAAGAGGCTCTGAAGTAGGACAGTTCCTTTGCATTTGGCACAATTATATTTACAAAATACGTCTTTACTTTATTCTTAGTTGCGTTTTAAGAATAGTTCTCTACTTTACCTTCAGAAATGGAAAGAAAATATACTTAAGAAACTATAATGTTGCAGAAGTAAGGTTTTTCAACACTTGTAAAATTATTTTTCTGGGATTTTTTTCTCTTACAATGTATTTTGCAGATCAAAAGTTAAAAGTTCTATGATACGAATATTTACGTGTTTTTAAAGTACTTTGTTTCTCATACTCTGAATGTGTTTAAAATGAGTCCCTCGCAATAAGAATATTCCAGGATTGTTACATTGTAATTCCAAACATTCCAGGGGTATTCCTGGATAATTAGAAATATGCCGGAACTTTTACCAGAATTTGAATGCTTGGTATCATGAAGGAAGAAATACAGGGAATATTCTTAATACATTCCGATAGAATAGAAATAACAATAAACATTAGAGAAAGGTGCACGCTGCACTGCAAAATCTTGTATTTAAACGCTATAAGGATAAAAAGCATAGTAGTAGCAAGAAGTCAAAATGTTATTGGAAAGTTAGCAATATTCCTAAAAATCTTCCGAAGGCGAACATTGACATATAAAATGTATACTCCATGTATTGGAATTATCCAGGCATGAATAATACTGGCATATAGTGAGAAAATACCTCCCTTTCTATTGTGTAGGACGTATATTTATTGCATTCTCTCTGGGAGTATTATTTCAGTTATTTAACTTTTATTTAATGATCAAACAGGTGATGTGAGGCCGAAAGTCTCAAGATATGGGTGCCTATCTATGAACTAAATAAAAAAACTCGGCGCTTGTTCCCGTAATACTTTTTCCGTAACTATATCACCTTCTTTGACACTGATTGTAGGAGTAAGAACCTATATTGGAATATTCGGTGTTTCAAAAATCCCGTGGTTTGGTTATAAAATTAGGAGACGAAAACATTATACACTACACAATACAAGCCCTTTTCACACACCTCGACCCCACCCCCACACGGCATTTTTATTCCCCATTATCAACCTTGTTTGGCAGTTACCAGGTGTATGCATAAGTTTTTGCCTGCTTTGTGGTAAAGTAAACACGTAATTTTCAAAAGAAATTAATTTTGTTTTATTCAAAAAATTGGCCATCGGCTTCTACACATTTCGCCCATCTTTCAGGTAACTGATGCATACCATGCCAGAAAAACTGCTTGTCTTTGGCGGCAAAACATTCGTCGAGCCATTTTCCAACGTCTTCGAAATTGCTCAACTGCTGCTCTGCGAGCGCATGCCCCATTGATGCGAAGAGGTGATAGTCAGATGGGGCCAGGTCTGGGGAGTACGGCGGGTGCGGAAGGATGTCCCATCCAAGCGATTTCAAGGTGTTTTTCACAGGTTTTGCTGCGTGAGACGGCGCATTGTCGTGTAACACAATCACTTTGCCATGTCTTCGGGCCCATTCCGGTCGTCTTTCGATCAATGCGTGATTTAAATCATTTGTTGGCGATAGCGTTATGAATTAACAGTTTCGCCGGGCTTCAAGGGTTCATAATACACAATACGGCTCTGGTCACACCAGACACAAAGCATGGTCTTCTTGCCGAAGCGATTTGGCCTTGATGTTGAAGGACCGGCTTCCCAGGTGAAAGCCACGATTTTTTCCGCTTCGAGTTTTCAAAATAAATCCATTTTTCGTCACCCGTCACAATTCGATACAAAAAGGATTTTCTTTCGTGGCGTTGAAGCATCATTTCACAAGTGACTTTGCGATTTTCCATTTGACATTCATTCAAATCGTGTGGGACCCATTTACCCAGTTTATTGATCTTCTCCATTGCTCGTAAACGTCTCCTGATTGTTTCTTGTGACACATTTAATGCTTTTGCCAATTGCTGTTGAGTTTGAGTTGGGTCATCCTCCAATAACACTTGCAATTGCTCGTTTTCGCACTTTTGTGGTCTACCAGAGCGCTCACTGTCTTTCACATTGAAATCACCACTTTTAAATTGTCGAAACCATGTCTCACATGTTCTAATCGGTGGAGCGTGTTCACCATATGTTTCTACCAGCACACGATGACTTTCAACAGCCTTTTTCTTTTGATTAAATAAGAAAAGCAATGCGTGCCGCAAATGTTCTTTCTCAGGCACAAACTTCGACATGATCACTGAACGATAAAACAAAGACGCTAGTGTTTGGCGGACTCAACTTGTGTGTGTTTGTAGTTTAATGTCAGACGAACAAAATGACGTATGTGTCAAATGAATACGCTTCGTACTTTTCGCTGGCGCCATCTCTTAGGTAAACCGGAAACTACTAATGCATACATCTGGTACATGAAATGTTTAGAGAACTACTTTGTGATTAGATGTGAATTTTTTGTATTAATTTCAACTATGTAAATGTTTCAATCAATCGTAATAGGATACAATCAACGATACAATATCTGAATACAATCATATTCAGAAAAAGGGGGAAAATACAAGTAAGCAAAATGAGTGTGAATGGAAACAAGCAATAAGAATAAACTGATGTGTTGGATTGTTGGTTAACAACAGATTGCTGGCGTGACTATTAGCTTGATTAGCTAGGTTCACTTTCTACACGTCCCTTTAAGTGCTCACTATATTTTAGTTTTTAAGAATCCTAGAGATAAGTTACAGATACAACATTTAGCGAGGCAAGTTATGCAGCAGTATAGTAAAAAAGTCATTCAAGGCTTTGAAAATGCTAATGCTGAACCTCATTCTTATTTACTTTCTGATTTAACTCAGGCTACACTGGATGCTTTACGTTTACGTACAAATATATTACCAGATGAAACTATGCACATCTACGCAATGCAAAAGACATGAATAAGTCAATTCGAGTCAGTCAGCATCAAAATGTTTAGCATAAACATAATCTGAATGAGGTTCGTGCGATTTGTAAATGTAAAAGTAAAAAAAAACACTAAAACATTAGTTTAAAGTGCACCTAATAGTGTAATTCGAACTATTATTCGTGTAGATAAAATATTTTAAATGGTAACTTTAAACTCTCTTCTCGTCAGAAGCAAAGATTACGTTGACATAAGGAGACATTGTGCGCACTCCCTCTGAAAAGTCAAGTTAGAAAAGAAACGGAAACTATTAGTGCAAAAAGGTGCTGCTGCCCTATTACCTTTATTATTAGCCCTTCTTTTAATGCAGTAGCTGGAAGTTTATTCAACCGATAAAATGTCTACACAATTTCAAATGATGGTACTCATTCCTGAAAATGGAAGCTCACAAATTTATTTCACTATGAGGTCTGTAAAGTCTCATAAAACCTGTTTGGATAATGAAATAGAATGACACTTTAAAACCCACTGATCTTTCTACAGAAGAAAAATGGGAAATGTATCAGAAATCATTACATTGTTATTTAGAATTTATTTCACAATCACAAAAAGCAGTTGTTTTACCGGTTTACAATTCTCAATGAACAAATATGTTACTCTTGATTCACTTTCTTATTAGTTCAGTACCAAAATCATTTACAAAAAAGAATAAACTATTATTAAATCTTCAGCAGGCTTCCAAGCGTTGGGATCAGAATTTTGCAGTATGTATAGATAATAAAGTCATTCCCGGTACAAATATTATTGATCTGATTAATGGCGTAGAAGAACTCGATAGTGTTCTAAAAATGCAGTTGGCTTTCAGGAATTTAAAGAATTATTACCAAATATTAATATTCCGTTAGAATTAGTTAATTTTGAATAAGGTGCAGGTGCCAGGTTCATCAATGTTTGAAGCCTAGTAAAGTAATAAATAAGAAAAATATCAGAAGAAAAATAATAATGAAGAAAAATACTGCTCTTAAAGGAAACAAGAAACTTTTTTCTTCATTATTAAAAATTAGAACGAATACAAATTTTAAATTTATGGTTCTTCATAACATTTATTATGTTTATGCAAATTCAGATTTTTAGGTAGTATCTCCGAATTAAAAAATAAAAAGTTCTTTCCCAGACAAAAATAAGAAAATGGTTTCATAAGATACATATACTTTACATGCTTCTGCACGTAAACATTTTCCCCGTAAAGAATTTTGTGTTAGTGCATCTAATGGATTTAGTAGATTCTGCAAAATGTGTCAAAGTATACTGACGGATATAAATATATTTTATGTACGAGAGGCATTCAGAAAGTAATGCTTCCAAGCCTACTACTTGGCCAATAGTACTGCAAACATTGTTAACTGTTTATCATTAATGCACTTATGTTCAAGCTATAGAATGTCACTTGTTTCACCTTCCTATCTCTTCTCGTTCCAGAGTAATGGAGCAATCCATTTCATCTAGTGGTGACGTCCGCTTGAAACGGCGGCGACGAATCGTGGACACACCATTACGACCCGGAAACAAAGCATCAGTCGATGGAGTACCGCCACACGTCCTCTCCTCTGCCAAAAAAATTCAAAGTTGTCCCATATGCTGGCAAAGTGTTGCTGACCCTCTTTTGGGACTGGGATGGGGTCGCGCATACCGAATTTCTGCGAAACGGTCAGACAATAAACTCAGATCGCTACATTTACACCCTATAGAAATTGCAACGCAATCGCAAAGGTAAACAGGCAATTTTGCACCACGACAATGCTCGTCCGCATACAAGCCAGAAAACGGAGGAAGCAGTGCAGTGCCTGAGGTTCACGGACATCCTGCATATAGTCCGGATCTTGCGCCCTGCGACTTTGGGTCTTTCCCAAACTTAAGGATCACCTTAAGGGCCAACGCTACTGTTGTGACGCGGAGGTGGAAGGAGCAGCTCGGCAATGGTGTCACCAGCAGCCACCACAATTCTTCGCCGACGGCATGAAAAACCTTGTTTTTCTTTGGGGTAAGTGTGTTGTCCGTAATAGGGCCATGTTGAAAATGATGCCACCATTTGTAGCTGACATTGCAAGGTTTCCACTGATACCTGTATCGGTGCTATCTGTCAAGCACAAATAAAAGTATCACCTTGGAGGCATACTTTCTGAATCACCCTAGTAGTATTGATGGTTTTAGTCGATATGCAATTTGTATTCGTGTTAAAAATAAAACAGCTCCCTTCATTGCAAAAGCAATATAATGAATATTCAGTAAGAGAAAATCACCTCTACTTCATTGTCAAACTGATTTAGGAACTGATTTTTCTAATCAACATGTAAAACGGGTTTTTAAAAAATATCGAGTACCAGGTTGTAAATATGAAACCGGAATTTGTGCATAGACGGCGTTAGCTGTCACTGTGGTTACCGTAAAACTACGTCCATAGCGCCAATTGCTTGTTTTGACTGCTGATATGCAACTCACAACCAGACAAGTTTCATGTCATAGTGTAGTGTTTAATGGCGTTTAACATGGCGCAATTTGTACCTACAAACTACGATTTGCGGACAGCATTGATTTTTTGTTACCATTTGAAGAAAATTGCTGCAGAATCGCATCGCATGCTTGTCGAAGCTTACGAATGATTATGCTCTTGGTAAGTCACAGTGCTATGCGTGGTTTACAAAATTTAAAAGTGGCAAATTTTGACGTGGGAAACGAACATGGAAGACCTCTGAAAAAGTTTGCAGACAGCGAATTGCAAGCTTTGTTGGATGAGGATGACGCTCAAACGCAACAACAACTCGCGGATCAATTAAATGTGACACGAGAAGCAGTTCCCATACGTTTAAAAGCCATGGGCAAGATTTAGAAGGTGGGAAAATGGGTTCCACATGCATTGACTGGACGACAGCAGGAAAACCGAAAAACCACTTGCGAAATTCTGCTCGCCTGGGTACGAAATTGTGACTGGTGACGAAAAGTGGATGTATTTCGAGAATCCTAAGCGTTAAAAGATCATGAATAACTCCAGGAGAATCGGCGACATCCACTGCAAGACTAAATCACCATGGACGGAAGACAATACTTTGTGTTTGGTGAGATCAGAAGGGAGTGACCGATTTTAAATCCTTATATGATACGTATTTTACAGAGTTTCTTACCATATCAACAATACACTGCGGTACTATGGTATCTATTATGAACTGCTTCAACCTGGTGAAACCGTTATTACCCAACGTTACCGACAACAAATGATCGATTTGCAGAAAGCTTTGCGTGAAAAACGACCAGAATATGACCAAAGACAACATAAAGTGATTGTGCTTCACGATAATGCACCCTCCCACACAGCAAAACCGGTCAAGGAAACGATTGCGACGTTTGGCTGGAAAATCCTTCCGCATGCGACTTACTCACCAGACTTGGCGCCTTCCGATTTTCACTTATTTGAATCCATGGAAGACGCACTTGGTGTGCAGCGCTTTACATATTACGAGAATGTATGAAAGTGGCTTGATGACTAGTTTGCAGCACAAGAGGCACAGTTCTTTTTGGTCTGGCATCCACACATTGCCGGAACGATGGCAGAAATGTATCGCTAGCGATGGCCAATACTTAGAATAAAATAGTTCTTAGCATTGTCATTCAATCACTGTATCTTTTCTGTACATAAATTCCGGTTTCATATTTACGCACCTGATAGAACTGTAATTTTCAACGTGGAGATTATGTTCATGTAAGTAAGTATAAACATAAATTAGAAAAAGTTATTTCCCATATGGTCTCGCGAAATATTTTACTGGATCGGAGCCACATTTTATCATCAGGAATTACAAAATATTTTTGTAGGAAAACTGGAAACCTATATAATTGAAAAAGTAATGAAACGTAGAAAATGTTGGAATTACGTTAAATGGCTAGGTTATCGTTGTTCTATGAATAGTTGAGTTAAAGGAAAATCTGTTGAGTCGTAAACATGCTGTCTCAGACATAAGCCTATGAGTTTTATGTTACCTTACCATCAAATGTTTGCAATAATATTTTTGTAAATAAAACAAGTTCATGTACTACGATTTTTTTATCAACCAATTCATTTAAAGTGAAATTGGCTGATAGGTTTAATTGGACTTACTATTCCGTGGAGTTTTAATAATATTCAAAATGAAGAACAACTTATTATTCAATCAGGGGATCAAAATATATTATAATATTTTAAAAATATCTTACCGGAAAGTATGATTCCATTCAATCAGTTTTAGTATTATTCCTATAGTTTTAAGTCAAGAATCGGACGAGGAAAATTTACATGTATTTGTGAAATTAGTATCTTCAATGAAAAATTTCGTGATGTGGAAATGATTAGTTTTGATCGGATGATCAATGATGCTGCAGAATATAATCATATTGTTATTCAGTATGAACAAAATTAAGTTCATATTTCACATAAACGGATTCCTAAACGTCAATATCTTTCCGCAATGACTTCTGGTTTACAATATATTTTTTAATTCAGTAATTATTCTAAAGTGAATACACATGTTGTTCACTTTTATCCCATTTAATCTGAAAAAGAGACCAAGGTTTCCAAATGTTCCAGGACATTTTCGCACAAATTTTGATTATAATATTCTTTCAGAAATTAATGTTTGTATTGATACTGTGAATGATCAACTGCTTTATTGAAAATTAATTCTAAAAATTGGAATTCAGGATAATCATTATGAAAAAATAAATCTTTTACATTTGAACGTCCGCAATATTTGAAAGTAGAAAAGAAATGTTTTGATACTCTTCAAGTAACCTCTTTATTCGAATTCATTTAAATAATTCAAGGATGGTAGGTTAGAATTAAATTTATATTCGATTAACTTGTGATAATGTAATAGCGCTCAAAATATTGTATGGTATAATGATTAAAAACAAAATAATTCCAAGATATTATTCTACCGTTCAACAATTAGTAGAATAATTTCAAATATAAAATTTGAATATTCAAATATTGTAAGGGTGAAAGTTGATGGGAGTATAAAATCTTTACGATTATCACCGATATTAGATTTTCAATTAGGAAATGAACCTAGTATTAATATTTTAAAGGATATGCGAACTCCTAAACAACCATATTTAGATATTGGATATCCGCATCAAAGATTTGTGTATACAGATATTATTCAACTTCAATTTGTAGGTGATACTAAGGTGATACTTTTACGAATTGTAAGTATGACTGATAGTAATCACGGTAAAGCACAAAGCTCAACTTTTCAGAAGGTACATTATTTTCCACTAGCAAAATTATACTTTGATATTCGAAATACAATTATAGGACTACACATGCGGAAATTTACCATTAGCATTTGGGACATTGACCGTAACACTTCACTTGAAGTGCTCATCAAAATGAAAACTAAATCAGCTTTACCTAGAGGAAGAGGTATCCCATAATTTACAGAATCTGTTTATCAACGGATATATGGGATTGGAAGTCTATTCCGAGGATTATTTCAATTCGCTATGTCATTTATTAAACAAGGTGAAAAAGCGGTAGGGTGACAAGCTTTAAAAACAGGAATTCAAGTTGGAGGTGATATACTTGAAAATAGTCCTGTTAAAAGAGTCTTTAAAACCACGAGTTCGCGAAGCTTGTTCTTCTATAACAAGTAAAGCTGAAAATAAAGTTAATCAGTTACTTACTGGAACCGGTAAGAAAAAGGCACGTAAGCGTAAGGCTCTCGTACGCATTGGACAACCAACATTAAAAAGCTCTCGTACGCATTGGACAACCAACATTAAAAAGAAGTGGTGTATTTGAAAGAAGAAGAGCAAATATATTTTTAGTTAAACATGTCCTTTCTCACACCTGAGATGCAGAATTCTGTACAAATGAATTCGATAAAGTTTCTGTCCCTATGACACAAACTGTAATTGAATCATCTAGTATGTTAGAGAATCGACTTTCTATAATCCCTTCTGAGGGACACATAGAATTTCTTGTAAATGGAGATACTGCTGAATATATTCTTCCTGCGCATATTTATCTTTATGTAAAGTGTAATGTATTAAGGGGAAATTGAGATAATTTACAAGTAACAGCAACAGGACCACCAGCCGTTGTGGCAGATAATGTAGCACCGGTGAATAATTTCTTACACCCTCTTTTTAGTAAAGTAGATGTTTCTCTTAATGATAGAATTATTTCATCTTCTAATGGTACATAGCCGTTCCGAGCCTATTTTCAAACTTTACTGAATTATTCCGAAGATGCATCCAAAACTTGTTTAACCACTGGATTATTGTATAAGTATATTGCAGGGCATTTTAATACACTCAATAAAAATAATACTGGTTATTATCTCTTATTGATGGAGGCGCTTCTATTAACATGTATGTCGTTTTCATACTGACATTTCAGAATTAAATCGAATTCTTCCAAATAAAGTCGTAGTAAAATGAACTCTTTTTAATGGCAGCTGAAAGTTCTACATTTAAAGTTAAGCTTGAAGATATTATTCTTTATGTTCGTCGAATTAATATTACTACAGATTTCGATTTACAATTAAATACTTTTATGAGTCATGATACTGCAAAATTACCATTAACTGGAGTGGAAACAAAAGTACATACTATCCCTGATCTCACATCATATAACGTTGATAATATATTTCTTGGAAATGTAATTATAGGTCTCGTTATAGGTTTTATTGCAAATGCTGCATTCTATACAAATACCATGAAAATCCCTTCCACTTTGAAGCTTTTAATATTAACTGCATGTACAAGTTGGTTCCGAATTTTTCACTCTCACTCCGCTTATTTTACCTAAACGAATTCAATATCCGGCTGCGCTGATAGTTAATCGAAGTGCGTCAAGTTTAGATGAGACTCACTGGACTACTATATATATTAATAAAAATAAACGAGGTGAATACTTTGATAGTTTCGGTAATGAACCTTCAAAACCAATTGTTAAATTTTTAAATCGAAATTGCAAGAACAACGTGTAAATAAAATTTAAATTCAAAATGAAAAATCTATTCTCTGCGGCTTATTCTGTATAGATTTAATTTATTTCAGTGTGCGAGGAAAAGATGTAATTTCTTTTTTTATACTAAGAATCTTCGAAAGAATGATAACATTGTAAAATCACTTGTAAAACTATTTTAAAACGGAAAGAAACATGTGAAGAAAATTAATATAAACTAAAACCAAATCTTTTATTTACTAAATCCTTGAAAGTAAACAAGAAAAGGTATAGAGTATAGAAATTAATTAATTTTCCTAGTTTTAAAAATAGGTATTCTACAAAATGAAGGCAGTTTTAGTTTAATGGTAAGTATGTTTTCACAAACTTGCGTGACACATTCACAGTTTTAAAATTCTTTACCACAAACATTCCCTCTTGGTCACTGTCCTGTTCACCATTATTGTCTTTTTCTATCAGTTTTTTTTTTCACTTCATCCAGTCTCAGTTATAGTAAATTTCGAAGCAAATATTCGAGTATTTGAACACTATCAAAGTGTGGATGATTTAGCAAATACACTTTATAAATGCGAAAAAAAAAATCCCAGGATCCATGATCACTTTATATGGTCTTCTTTTCAATGCGTTGTCTTCATCTATAGAACGTATAAGGCATCGATGTCTCAATTATTTAGGCACATTATAAAAACATTCGCCACAAAGTAATGGACGGTTTATCTTAAATTCCCAGTTTTCAATGGCTTCCATTATACATTCATTGTCAATATTAAAATTCACACAGTTACACGACACTTGTCGCTCTTGCAGAACATTATCACTGCGAATAGAATATTCTCCAGTATTCGAAGAAAACCCGACTTCAAGGATTGAGGAAGCTGTATTCTCTGCCAAAGGCCCATCGCTTTCATGTACACTAGAATTCTCGTAATAATGCATGAGTTCACTACGATAGCTAAAGCACAACTAAGGCAAACAATTGATGGTAAGCCTATGACCTACGTTACGGAATGTTCAAGAAAGCCATCCTACTTTCTATCGAAGTTCTAGAAAGTTCATGTTCTAGCATGTTCTAAGACAAAAATAAAAGGTTAATGAACGTGTAAAACAGTTCATGTTCTAGCATGTTCAAAGACAAAAATAAAGGGCCGATGAACGTTCTAAAACTTCCTAAAAATCATCCAATATTTCGTGTATTCCCTCACACACGCACATTATGTAAACATAACAGCGTTTATAAACATACACGTGACAAGTGATGTAACCACAACAAACAGTAAAGTTACACATAAACATTAGCAGACGACAAGAACAAATTCATCATGGACGCAACAGAAGGGGTTGCTATCAACATGCAGCTGGAGTTGGAGTCGTCGAAGGAGGAACTTGGAGGACCACCACCCAAAAGGAAGACTATAAAACTACGATGCACCAGCTATAGAGTATCACTTACTCCTTGGTGGTCAACTCCTTTAATTTTACCTGTTCACAGAAGGTATCGCTTCTGGAACATCTTGATACACAGAAGACATCGCATCTTGTATCATCCCGCATACACAAAAGTCATCGCTTCTGGTATGTTGTCTGCCTAAACTAACCACTCCTTTGTTCACAGAAGGCATCGCTTCTGGAGCAACTCAGCACACAAAGAAGACATCACCTCTGGTATGTACTCTGCCTAAATTCCCCTTATTGTAGACAGAAGGCATCGCTTCTGGTACATCCTAGCCACACAGAAGGCAAGGCTTCCGGTGTCTTTCTTACGTGCACAGAAGGCATCGCATCTGGCACGACACTTCATCCTAGACCCCTCTTTGGAGAACACAACCAAGGAAGAAATCGTCTACATTTATATATTTTCTGTAATTAGTTTCCTACGGGACCGCTCTGACCGATGCAATAGGAACTATCCCCAGACAGAAGAAATAACCAACATCAAGGAGAGCAAGGTGATAACTACGACACACCAGATAACAACCCTAATGGAACGAGTGTAAGCAGAGAAGAGAAAGGTGACCGTGACAGTTCGGACTCAGGTCATCGTATCAGTCCAAAAACTAAAAGAAGTACCCTCCTCATGGGTCGGAGGAAGGGTCGATCACCCAGAGACCCATGCTGTAAAGCCATATTCACTTATGAGTGACCACGATGATAACAAACAAAGAGCAAGAGCCTACCGCGATGCAGAGACTTCAAGAAAAGATATGGAAGTCAAGAGGATAAGTTTCCGTCATGTAGATTTTAGTGACTGGGACTACGAGATAGATCATGTGTTTAATTATGAAGAGGAGGAAGACCACCCTGCGCTCCAAATGTGCTCGAGGCATTTAAGTGTCCAGTTGTTAGATATGTCTGCAGAAGCTTTGGTAGATAGTAGAGGTGCTCCCTAGAATTTTGAATAAAGGTATTCTCCATTGTGTCACGTCCTAAAATTAAACCTGTCAGAAACGTGATCCTTGTGTACTATTTGGGTACACGCAAAAGTGAGTGGGGAAGTCTCCTTAGCCATCAGAATAGCTCAGATGGAGGTTTATTGTCCATACCTGGTTGTGCAAAATATAAATAAACCAAATCTACTGTTTGTTAGAGACATAATGACGAAATTCAATGTCCAGTTGGATTTTATGGTTGACGAAACGATATAACTTACGGGATAACATGGCGCATGTCAACATTATGACGGACCTCGCTCAAAAAGAGACAACACGCTCAGTGTGCAAGAACGTAATCTCGTGTGAATTGCATGCACAAGAAAACCTGTTCACATTATGATAGAGTAGCTGGATACATGTGTGACGGACATTCCATGAGTGAGATCTTCAAGAATTGGAGTCAACATTTGGCTGAGAAGCATGGAAATTCATCGGAGGTACCCTCACAAAAAGCAATAAGACAACAGAATTTGAACTACAACTGGAATGATTGCGCGCTGGAGTCGCCGCAGATGAGAGGTACAATCAGAAGTTTGAATAGCTCGTGTGTAGAGCGTGTACTAAGGAGATAAAAACATGAAGGAATTTAGTAAGAGGAATGCAAGTCAGACATCGCCACCGGGGAGGATATCGACGAAGTACTTCCTACAATTACCGCTGAAGATTAGCATAAGGACATTCTCAGAGACGTGCTGATCAGGAGAACGAAGGGACTTGCCTCACATCCATGTAAGTGAAAGGTATTCCGATACACTATTAAGGTGGAAACAACAGAGTCCATTGTGAAAAGACCATATCCGATTTCCCTGTGTTATTGTAAACAGGTTAGACAAAACATTAAAACCTGGGTGAATCAAGGGATGATAGAAAAAATCATCAATATGCGCCACCATCCTTTAGTCGTAGTTAAGAAGAAAGGAATTAGGATATTTTTTCTGAAAATCATAACTGAGTAATATAAGTTTCGGTCCCGATATTCACCTTAAAGGCATTATTATTTAAGAAAACAGTAATGGTTGCTTTTATTCTTTAACTAATGCTTTGTGGTAAAGCACAGCGTGACGGTTCAGTTATTATACTCCCCAATTGCGGCGGCGGGGCTGTCGGCGGCCACAAAATAATAGTACACGCTTACAAGAAACAAGATTACTCACCGGACGCCCATTGAATTATAGTACACAGTTTAATCAAATGCAGTGGCTCTTGCATTGTAGCACACCGTTTCAGTAAACGCAAACGGTTCCAGCAACCATTGTAGCAGTGCTATCTTATCACTTCATGGAGGGAGCGAAAGGCAAGTTTATTTTTTCGTAGGCTGAATGACAATGGCTTCCAGTTGAATGAATGTAGATGACTCGTACAGATGCGCATTATTCTCATGGAGAACTTTTAAACGAGTAGTAAAGTTATAGATAGTGAGCAACCACGTAAGATTGTGTTTAAGCAAGATAAGGTTCCTCATAGGAGTGGATAGTAAAGCTCATACAGCCAGATGATGTTTATCATTACACCCCAAAAACTACTACTATCAGCCTACAAGAAGTGTAATTGTGAAAATGATAAAGTTGAGAGTGAAGCTTGTGTGCATTTGAATTGTGGAACCCTCGCCATATCCTTCTCTGAAAAAAATGCGTACTTCATCTAGATAAGGATAATCACGAGTGTACTGACTTCAATCGTGAAATATGAGAATTTTTTTACGTCGAAACTATTAAACTTACTTTCAATGAACATTGAACTGTATGCTGTATTTGAGAGTTTTCATTAGGACTTATCAGATGGCTGGAATAAACTCTTTCCAACCTTTAACTGTCTTATCAGTGAATGATTCTCCTTAGTAGAGTTTTAAACATTAAATGTGAATCAGTAAATACTTTGTTGAATTCATAATATATATAACATATGTAATTTTAGCGAAGTAGAATAAAATATATGAACAAGATATTTTTGTGCTTAGTTTAATTAAAAATTCAAAGCACATTTTCCACTGGCACTTAAAATGGATGAAACAATGCTTACAGTAGTACAACATATTTACTAGGACTAAATAAGATTATTCAGTTTCGATTTTAGAGTAAGTAGAATATTTGTATGAATGTGTTAGTTTTTATTGATTACCTCATGCAGAGCGGATTATTTTGGTTTCTACTACAAATTATCTTATAAAAGCTTTCATAATTATTTTCTTTATTCTTGAGAAGATATATAAGAGTTTGTTCCACAAAAGTATACAATATGTCCATAAATTTATTATGTTTTTGTTGATTAACATATTTATTTTATTTTTTTAAGAACATACACAAACTTCCTTCCATAAAAATATATACAGTTAGGACAAATATTTACATAATTTTTACCTTTCTTATTATAAAAGTAACCACAAACACTTTTTATTTATTTGTTTGTAAAATGATAATAAACTTGTTTGTTCAAAAGTAAAGTACACACTTTCACTCCCTATCTGGATCTGCATTAACGTTTTTTCAATTAATTTATCTGTTAAATTTTCCACTTTAACTATAGGTAAACTACGTAAAGTGTATTAAAATGTCAATATTATAAAATGCTCATACTTTGATACATAAGTATTATAATTTCAAAAATTAATAGGATATAATAACATTTACCACGTGCGCCTCGCTAAATCTTGAATTCCACCTACAGATCGAATAGCACAGAAATGTCTCCGTCGATTATTTACCTTATAAAAGCACTATAAACATAATAGGGGACCTTCATTATATTCCCAATTATGAATAGCTTCATAAATACACTCTTCATGAACTGTATTATTTACACAGGAACATGAATTTACAGCTGTTTTCTCACTTATGGGGTAGCCTAAGAATGAATACCTTTGACCTCCTTATCAGTTTTAGTAAGATGCTCATCATCACTGTTTGAAAAAAATTCCACTTCTAAACTTGACGTGGATTCAGTCGAACATAAATTTACAGCTGTAAATTCATTTTCAGGCAAGGCATGTTTTGCATCCTTAACATTTATAATAGAATATTCATCATCACTCTCCGAAATAAATACCACTTCGAAACGTGATGATAAGGCACTCCGAGATAAAGCAGGAGATTTGAATTTATTGTCCGCCATGGGTTCTTCACTTTTCTGGATCTTACTCCGTGTACTAAACCGCTTTTCATCAATCAAGTGAATTAGTAAATTCCCAGAAAATACTTTCTTAAACAAGTTTCACCTTCCACTGTAAACATCAGCATCATCGAATTCTAGGAAAAGCGTCTGGTAAAAAGGAACAAGTTTCAGTATACTCCTCCTAGCATGAAAAGATGAGAAACAAACAGAAGTTAAATATCAATCATATGCCAGTCATACGGCAAACATCAAAGAATGTTTCTCATCATCAAAAACAATTTATAGCATATTCTCTCAATTCCTGGAAAGGAAGTCTAACGAACACTTGCACAACAAATCTAGGAAAGACTTCTGTAAAGGAATAAGTTTCCACTTGCTCCGTGAATACTTGGTTTTAAACAAACAGCTGATGAAAGAAATATATATAATACTAAAAATTGTAGCACGTTCCTTCAATTTCAAACAGAATTCAAATTCAATTCCAGTCTGTATTAAACAAACAAGATTCACCTCGCACCTCGAGCACAAATAGAAGTTGTTAAACTAAGAAAATGTCAATTAGAGAGTTCTCAAGCATAAAATAATTCTTTCATATGTTCTCAATCAAAAAATCCTCTTTTATTAAGCAGTTGTATAGTTTAACTAGTTTTAACATATTCCTCTAAACATCAGCATGGCAGTAAAAATTTAAAGTATGAAAGAAAGAAAAATAAAGTTGAAATTAGTTTTAAGTTCTAAAGCTTCATGATAAGCTTTCTTCATAAAAAGCTTATAAGCTTCATAAAAAGCTTCATGATAACTTTCCTTCATAGATAAAACATATGAAAAAGAAAGAAAATAATTAAAATATTAAAGTAATAAACTTCTTGAATCCAATTATAGTTTTTTCTTTTCAGAATAATAATGTCTTCTAGCAGTCAAGTTCCTCCTCCTTCTGTAAACGCCTATGCAGACGATTGGGTTGAAACTTGGATTAAGGAATGTAAAGTCTTTTTCTAGGTTGAGATTCAACATTTTTCTAGGATTATGCAAGAAGATCAAGGAAATACCTATTCATCTGGAAAGAAGAGTAGAGATTATTACCACCATAAACACGGTCAGCACGATTACTACTAGTGTTGAAGTATGTGAACAAGAGGAGGAGGAGGAGAATTTTATGGAGATTATCCTTCCATATTTTCTACTTTCCCTTTAGTAAAACAAGTTCAAAAGAAACTTTCAGATTAAGATTTTTATCAGGATTTTCAATGAAGAATTTGTTGGAGAAGATATTCAGTTTGCATTGCTTAATTTATCATCCATACAAATAGCCTCAGCTTCACCTTCATCATCATCACCAGCTTCACCATCCACCAGCAATAATCTGCAACCATTTTTTTAAATAATAAAAACTTCGCATAATCATAATCAAAGAGAATGATGATGATGGGGAAATTATATTTAAAAAATAAACTAAATTTTTAAGGCACAGCGAATTAACTTTGTGAACATTTTTGAAAACGAGATGCGAATGAAGGTGAATGAAATTGTCTTTGAGAATATAAAGAAAGTCAAAATATATGTTTGTATTTTTCTCTTTATGCATCATGTAAATAAATTATAATAATAATAATTACATTTCACTTGATTAATGGTTCTTTCTTTATCCAAAAAAATCATCATTAAACTTTTAAAGGATACCTGTGGTATATCTTTTTAATGATTTACAAAAATACATCAAAAGAGTTTTCATTTTTTAATTTCTATACATATCGTTTTGATTTTCCATTTTGCCTGATACAAGGCAAGTTATCAGCATAAGTTAATCGAAAAACACTTTTTTCCTTATATCATATTTTCTTAGAAAAGAGTTTGTGAACAATAAAATCAAAGGTAGCAGAAAGCAGTATGATACAGTAGGAGAGAGCATAAATAAGAAAGTAAGTACAAACGTACAATTACTAAGATGAACACACCTGACTTTTACATTCAAAATTTTCAGAGGCACATACTTTAAAATGTTCCATTTGTTAAATGTATAAAGTTCTTTAAATAAATTATTGATTAGTAAATATAAGAATTTTTCTGATAAAATTTTATAAATCATAAATATTTTTCTTAAAAATGTTGTATTAGTTAATAATTTTAGTTAAACTAATATATTTAACTAAATACAATTTTTAACCAACTTATTTTACTTAAAAATATAAATCTTTAATATTTTCTTAGAAAAAGTTGCATTAGTAAATTATTTTACTTAAACAAATCTAACATAACTCAAAGAAAATTTTATCAACAAATTTTATCAATTATAAATAATTTTAGTTAAAGGAAATTTTATAAAAACTAATTTATTTAATTTAAGATATCAATCTTATTTTATTTATTTATAAGAAGATAATGTTCACTTAACAAATTTTATGAGAGTTAGAGAAAACGTCGTGAGCAATATTTCTTTTAACTGATTTTATCAATTACTTTTACTTAAACGAAATTTTATTTGTGATTAGTTTTAAAGAGAATTTTATGAATCTCATTTTATATATTTGTTAGAAAATAACTTTTACTTAAAAATTTTATGGAAGTTAAAGAAACCTAGTGTGCAAAATTTCGTGTAACTTATTTTACTTAAAATATTTAGATACATAAAAGTTCCATTTGTAAATATTTTTAATTATCTACATTTACGTCAAGAAAATTTGATGAAATTTGTTTTATTTATTTATTACAATAAATTTTACTTAAAATTTTTATGGAACTTAAAAAACTTTCGTGAACAAAATTGTATTTAACATATTTTATTAAATAATTTTAGTTAATTATAAATTTAATTTGTGAATATTTTTAGTTAACTACTTTTATTAAAAGAAAATCTTATGAAAGTTATTTGAATTTTTATTTATTACAAAGTTATATTTTACTTAAAAAATTATGAAAGTTAAAGAAAACTTCGTGAGCAGAATTTCATCTAATCTATTTTACCTAATATGTTAAGTTAATTAAAAAATCGTTTGTGAAAATTTTTATTCAAATACTTTTACTTAAAGAAAATTTTATGGAATTTATTTTAATCAATATAAAACAATTTTAATTAAACATGATTTTATAAAATTAAAGAAAACTTTTCAAATACATTTTTTTAAATTTAATGTGTTTTTAAAATTAAACTATAATTTAAATTTTCTTGAAAGAAAAAGCAATTCTTCTTCTATTTCTATTTCTATTGTAAACCGTTTTTATTTCAGTGGGAAAATAAAGTATCAGAAGTATAGAATATTTACAGATTTATTTCATATTTTTCAAAGAATACACAAGTTTAAGTACAATTACAGAAAATTATAATTTTATATTAAATAAATCATTATACACTGCTAAACGTTGCATCTTCAACCAAATTTTAAGTTAAAGACAGTTGCGCATAGCGCAAGCATTCAGTTGATTAGGAACATAGTAAGTATAACCCTTTACATCGATATTGAAATTTAATGTACTGAGTGAAGGACAACCATCTTCATTCACATTTTTAAACATTTTCAATTGAAACAACTTACGAATCCTTTGCACTCTTTCATTACCTCTATAAAGGAATACAGTGTCCATTTCACATAGTTGTACAATTAATCATCGAATATGACATAGTATATCCATGTGAATTATCCTACGATGATTCGTGAAAAAATTCATTTTAACCATACAGATCCTTTTGATATGCTATTGGGAATTGAATCACTTTAGATGGAAGTTTAACCATGGAATGTAACATTAGATTAGCATCCCATGAAACAATACAAAATCCACGTGCAATTATCTTATGAGAAGAAATTTTAAAACCTTACATATCTAGAATATATTGTCGTGAACAAAGTAAATTTTCTACTGGAGAAAATTGTTATTCAATAATGGCAGGAATTAACTGTGCCATGAATTCATTGTCACATTTCTTGAAAAACATATTCATTGGAATAGTTGGATGTCCTTCCGTCTTAAAAATCTCATAATATTCTGCAAATGTTTTATGATTATTTACTTGATTGTCTAAATGTTTCGATATAATAGACCCGGTATTCCACTCATATAAACATTGACGTGTAATATTTAAAATGCATCCAATACACTGAATTGGATATTCTTTTAAATGCGTTTTTACGGTTTCTTAAAATGCATGAGTCGAGAATAAAGAAGTCACTACAAAAAGTACATTCAGTTATTTTAAACTAATTTTCTTTTTCAATGGAAAACTCATTCGAGTTCAGGACCATACAAAATGTCTTTTGCAATTAATTTATCTCTTACCTCTTCCACTTTACGTTGAAGTAAGTACCGTAAACCACATTCAAAAATCACTACACTAAATTCGCCACATTTTTCATATTTTCTTAAATAAATCTTATATATTTGCATAAAATTTTAAATTCAACACTGCATTTTAAGTACGATAATTAAAAAAATCAGTACGTTCAACTTCATCCAAATCGCAACTAAGACAAGCATGTGATAGCTGGTTAGAAATGCTGTGAAAGCATGTTGTGCACACGAGAAATAATTGAAAGAATTACTATTGTCTATAGCTTCTCAAATACGAAGTTCTTCAATAATATTATTCTCACATTGGCAAGACGGAATATTAGATTTTCCATCAGTTGTACAAGATAGAAAACATGGTTTAATTCACAAGATTTTTTTTAAGTTACTGAAGATTCAATCTGTGAATCATTTCAGCACTATTAGAAAAAACAAAGTTTGTTTCTCAAAAAATTCCACACTGTGTGAATTACTTCTGAGCTCATTGTTTATTTCCACACTGGAAATTACTGTTAGAAAAACAAAATATGATTTACAAAAAAATTGCAAAGCCAAAAAGATTCACTTGCAGGAGCACTGTTCACTCTCACTGAAGATTGAATAGGACTTTCAAAACGAGTCACTAATGAGGGACTAGAAGGCCTATATTAAATGTCCACCAAAGCTAGCGCGATACGTCCTGCTTCCTCCACTGCAGAAGTAAAACTGATGATGAACTGTCATCACACCACAAGGAGCTTAGAGAACCCATGATTAACTGAAACTGAATTACCCTTACAAGTTAGAGGGGAACTTGTACAGCTAGTCCTGGGAACCAATCAGCGTCTTACTTTCAAGGTCATGGGAGCAATTTCACTCTTACGTGCGGGAAAGGTATCAGTCACATCATAAACTTCACTTCTATATTTTCCCTTCGATATGGCGGCATGGTCAGCTGTTTTTCAATAATAATGAATGCATCTTTCATAGCGTTTATACACCACATTAAACTTCGGAAACTAGTCTGTTTCTTCTTTTCTACCACTAATGAAGATGCAGTATATCCCCTTGAAGTTCTTAGCGGAAGAAACCTATCAGTGATATTATGAACTTCACCTATAAATTTCGATAGTAACAACACAGCGAGCTCCACTGTTTCCTCAGTAATAATAAATCTGTCCTTTAGCGTATTTCTGCACCTCATCAAGCTTCTGTAACTCTTGAACAGAGACTAAAAGGATATTATAACTTTCACAAGGGGCTGTTCATTCTACTGATTAATCACCTTCTTCCTAGTCACGTTCAACAAATTTGCCCTTTATGATCAGTTCCTCGCGTAGCTATACTATTCTATTTCCCAAAAGAAAACGAAGTCGGTATTCAAAGTTTGCTTTTAAATGTTTAGAATCAGAATGAAAATTTACATGTATATTAAATATCTCATCAATATTCTTCAGATTTAATTACACTCGATAATCACTACCATTTAAAAATTGAAGACGATTCTCTTCACTTAATGGAGTTCCACAAATTAAATATCCCATACACCCGTGTACACTTTTCTTCTTCTTCCAATAAGCACATGCTATACAAAGTAAACTTCTTCAGCATCCCAATTACGAATTGATTTTAGTATACAAGGTTGATCAACCATATTGCATGACATCCACAGGAAGGCTTCTCAGACGTTAAACAGGATTTTAGTAAGTTAACAATCGGATTATCACTTCCGTTCTGTGCCATGACTACAGCAAAATTAATTATTAAAATTTAAAACTAAGTCAGAGAGCATGAAAAATATGAAAGTTGAGATAGAGGACTTTTCACGCTCAGAAATGTTACGAGAAATAATTAAATATATACTTATTTGCATTCTTGATATGCATAAATACTAATATTACCATTCCTTTAAGTACTGAATTTGAGTTAAATATTAATGTTATTATATTGTTGCAGAATATATTAAATTCTAAGTGTAATTGATTTCAATGTTTATCTGCAAATATTTTGGAGGGAAAATGGCGGATATAATTTCATATATTCGTGTGTAGCTTTGCTAGGGTCTCAGCAGAAGTAATTTCGTGTTTTAAATCTTCGTACAAAATCGGCTCTTGAAAGCTACGTTTAAATTCTGACCAATGGTGTGAGTGCGGGAATGTTCAGGGCGCGAATAAGGAGGTATATAATAGCATGCGCCGCTTTCTTCGCTCTCTTATATACCATATTTCTTATATTACGGTCGGACGAAGAAACAGGTCCCCGTTGGATGGTGGAAAGTTGCTTTTAAGTAGCCTCGGATGGTTCAGAAGTCCTGCCTGGCCGTGAAAATAATTGTGGGCCGGCATGGAGGCTTCGAGTAACGGAACTTAAGAAACAGTTAAGATGGTAGCAACCAGTTGCCGTAGCAGCCCAAGTAAGTAAAACTGTAGTTATTCCAATGTCAAAGAGAAAGAAGTGAAATTAAGTAAAAGGGCTTTGAATCTTAATATTGAACAGAACTTATCTGAATGTCGGAGTTATCTCAAGAATTAGAGCCATGATTTCAGTAATCCTCAAAAGGTCCGTTTCTGTGATAGGTGTCTGTTTGCTATTATGTTCTCGTAACAGGTGCGCTGGTGGTGAACTTTGTTCGCCTCAAAATCAACCAGTAATCAAGTTACTGAGACATAAACAGACCCTGGTCATAGATAGCGTCGGAGAGATCTGACGAGTTGCAAAAACGAAATGTTGCAAAAGCTCACTATGCAAAGTACTTGCATTCACAATATTTATTAATGGCCTTGAGCTAATTAAAAGCGCGGATCAGGGAGTAGCAGTTAAAGCAAAAATTTAAGTAAATGAGAGGGTCAGGTTTTAGTCCCGCTCCCACCCGTCCTGTAAGGGAAAAGCTAAACAAAGCTGTTTGTTTCTATGAACAGGGTCAGATGACGTAAATGGAATTGTGATTATTCCAAGTGGCTCAATTAAACATATGATAGCCAAGGGAAGTTTATCCCAGTTGGCAGGAAAAAGTTTCACGTGCTATCTCCGACTTAGCGTCTTCAATAAACAGATCCTGTTATTAATTAATTTGCTCGCCAAAGGAAAATATTGGAGTGAAAACCTTTATTCTCAGAGTACTATTATCAAACGTAAACATGCAGCTGAGCGAACGTGTTGCTTGAAAGGTTCCGTTAGTGACCTATAAACGAGAACCCAGTAAGTTAGCAGCAGGAGTTCTGTTAGTCTCCACCGAGAAGAAAGAAGAGGAGAGGAAAGGATTGAATTTGTTATCTGTAGCAGCGAAAAGAGAGAAGCTTGCTGAGACCCGTGGGTGTACATGGTAGGCCGCGGAGAGTTATTAAGTTTGTGCCAATTTGTAAATAAAATTATTAGTATAACTTTAACCCAAGTCCCGATTATGTCATTTGAATATTATAAGCAAGTCTCCTCTAAATGCGAATGCGAAAGCGGAAATGAGTGGTGAGTGGCGAGTGGTTAGAAGAAGTACTTTCTGAATTAAGAAGTAAGAAAAACAAGCGAAAATTTTATTTCCAAGCTATTTCTTTTAAAACTAGTATTAGGGTGTCCACCAGTACACTACAAAGTACATAATAAAAAACAAGTTTCAGCTTGTTCTTTCAAGCTCTGCATTGCGGCGAACATCAAAGAATGCTTAGAATTAAGTTCTAGCACGGTCTCTCAATTCCTGGAAAAAGATGAGTAATCAAAACCTGCGTAAAGTATCACCTGCACAAAAACAATTCCAGGAAAATCGTATGTTCAAAGAAACAAGTTTCAGCTTGCTCCTCCGAACATCAAAAGATGCAAAAGAAACAAAATTTGTTAATTTTCACAGTGATTAAACACAGCGAACATAAAGAAGTGAGGGAATCCAAAAGTTTAAGACCTGTCAATCAAAGGGTTTCAGTTTCTCAAACAAGTTCTAGTGTTCTCAATCCCTGGAAAAGCCGGAGCATGTTCTAGCACGTTCCACCTTTCCAAACGTGAAAATGCGAGAAACAAAAATAAAAGAAACAAGTGCGCATGCGCAGCTCACACAAAGCTTAAGTAGTCGTGCAAGTAATGTTCTCCGATAAAGTCATGGAAAGTAAGTGCTCTGCTTTGACGGCCAATATGCCACTATTCCTCGTCAAAATAAAATGATGAACTCCCCTTACAAATAAATTTTGTCTCTCTTAATATAATCCTTATCCTATAATAAATTTAACTTACCACATCGCTTTATACAGCTGCAAACGGCTTCACGAACGGCGCGGGCGGACGTGAGCGGACAGCTCGGGGCTGGCAGCGGAAAATCCCCTATTTCATTAATTTAATTATTCTATTTATTTAACTTTAATTAAAATATCAATTCATTATCGATCAAAGTTAGGTTTGGTCCTCTACGAACGTTCTCGAATGAGGTTTGGTTAGGTCCGAAGGGGAATGGGAGAACAATGCTTGGGTTAGGGGGCATTGTAGACGGGGGAGCAGAAGCTCTTCCTCCTATCTCTAAACAGCCAATCACAGGCCTTCTGGCCTGTGACTTCATACTCTCAACAGACAATCAAACCTCGAGAAAAACGTTCAATAGTTACACATAGGCTACTGCGCGTGAATACATGAATCATTTTAGTCAGAAAGAATACATATACCTATGTTAATTTTTCCGGTCCAGTCGCTCAAGATTTCAACACATGATGCTTGGTAGGAGCTGACAGGCGAGAGCGGGAGTTTGAGTGTCTTCAATGCATTCCAAATAGGCCTTAAAATATGTTATAAACGGAACCACAACAAACTTACGGGTGTTCTCTGCAAGAAGGGCACATGCATCATATATTTTATTTTACTACTGTGCCAGTCTTTCTTTTTCACTTGAGTTGCAAAATTTAATTTTTATTACTTTTTTTTTTACTAAAGATAAGTAAATGTGTAATAAATCTTATTTTATTCAAAGTGATTCAAGAAAATTGACAACATCGATTTTCCACAAGTTGGATCTTTG
>JAGDQP010009164.1:0-39169 GCA_022664845.1 Lepisma saccharinum
ACTGCAAGGGTGATCACACGGCCTGGTCGCGTGACTGTCCTATTTTTCAGGAGTAAAAACGCATTAGAGAGCTGATGGTATTAGAGAAAATATCCGCTGGTGATGCTAAACGTCGATTAAGAGAGTTTCAGCGCACCCTTTCCTCTGGTGCGTTTTCACATGTTGTAGCCAGGATACCAGTTAAAACTGTCTCGGTTGGTAGCCAGACAGTTAATGTCTCAACTCAAAGAGTCTGATGTGCAATTAGACCCTCGGACGCCTCCCAAAGGATCAGAGACTTCTCACCATATGCCAACACAGAGTCAGGGACAAAAACCACCTGTGCAGAGTTCTAAAACTCCACGGGTTAGGACTACTTTTAGTCCCTATAAAGTCTCCAAATTAGCTCGAACTTCGCCTCTCGCTACAAGTATTAAGACTTTGACGAACGTTTTGGCTGCACAATTAGCTCAGGAAGAGTCTGCACATACTATCCATCAACCAAGTTCATCTTTGTCCTCCGACATGGTTGAGGACCACCTGATGGATATGGATTTTAATCTCGTGGGAAGGAAAGGGAAACCGAGATATAAACTTAAACGGTAATATTTTTACTTGTTTTTGCAGAGTTTTATGATTTCCGTTTTTTTTTATATGATTATGCTCCTTAGCTGTTAAGTTTTATGGTGTATTTTTGTTTTATCTTGTGAGGGCCCATTTACAGGCTTCATCGTTATACTGGCCATTTACACCAGTACATTGAGTGTGAAGACCTTTTACATCTTCATCTTTTATATATTCTTTTTTATTATTTTAATAAACAGCTAAGTTTTGACATGACCAAGATAAGGGTCTTTCCCGTATCGGGACGGGCGTAAGCCATAGTGCTGTTACCGCCCATAAAATTCATTTTATCTTTTATCTTATCACAAAACGGTAGTTATTCAAAATGTTATTTATCTTATCGCCAATTCTCAATGTTACGAGATTTCGATAGTTCCTTTTTTTTAAATGAAAGTTCATTTCTTTGCCTTCAATTTTTATTAAGAGCAATATTTTCATAAATATAATAGATTTTTTATTAAATTTAAAAATTTACATTTTAACCTAAATTATTTTATTTAATATTTACTTAAGTACCGTATATTTAGTTTTGGTTTATAAAGTGAAATTAAAAAATAACAAAAAATGTTTATTATTTTCTTTTTTAAGGTCTTATTAGGAAACGATATTTTTAGATAACTATTTGCTTTCAAAATGCTGCTGGGCCGCGGTAGGTTAATGGTTTAGCGCTCACCTCTAATGCTAGGGGTGGTCGGATCGACCCCTGCTCCTGCTATATGAACTTTGTGGTGGATTAACACCGTATACGTGGCTTTTCTCGGGCTTCTCCCGTTTCCTCCCAGTTTCTTTATTCCACCAATTCATCTCATCATCCATCCTGTCTGACCGAAAGTTACCTAAAGGTCTTAAAATTAAATTCAAAAGACGCTTCTTTTAATATATACTTTTATTTGAGGAAAAGGGCAATAATATCCGATAATCTGGACCTTAGAAATCACTACTAATAAAAAGTTTGTTTTTCTGTTGTACTGTACAAACAGGTTAAAGCAAGTAAATGCATTGTGATAGGTGTTAGAAACTAACTGAAAGTACTTTATATTGGCCAAAGTGGCTCAGAAATTTATTAATAAGTGGCATCAGCTGTAATAAGATTCCATTCAGGTCAGGCTGTGACAGTGTAAATGCATTTGCAGGACAAAGAAAGATTAAAAGGTTTACTGGAACAGCACAAAATACTGTCACAACATTTAGAAGCATAGGCGTCGAGTGAACTGTTCCAGATGAGTTATTCAAGACACTTGGAAGTTTACTTGTGACATGTATTCCAAGAAAATATAAATTGGAAGTGCCAATGGGCTGCGATGAAATTATTTACATCCAAAGGCGGGTGAAGTCGATTGTTGCTAACTACCATCATGCAAGGATACATTGGAACGCGCAGATTTCCAGATAGGGATTTAGTTTAGATACGAAGACTTGGAAAATACTCTTAAGTATACCAGAGGCTGAAGAGTGTGAATGGAGAACGGACAGCGAAGGAAAGCTATCCATAAATTTGATCGCCGGAGCATTTGCACCAGAAACTGTTGTACTTGCCATCCTGCGCTGCAGTTGTTACAGAAATACGCAGTAATTGATCTGGTTCAGATTATTAATTAGCGCATTATTGCTCTTTTCTTCAAATAAAAGCAGTATCATTTGCAAAAGCATTTATTTATCTAAAAATAGTAGTTTTCTAACATTTTTTAGAAAACATTATGCAAATTTAAAAAAGGGAATATCATATTATGTATAAAATTTTGTTTTTCCTCCTTGAAAATAAATTTTCGCCTCAGTCAAAAATTTAATAAAAATGATTTCGGTTAAAATTCACATTTTTATATTTAACTGAAAAAAATATAGCTTTATGAAGATATTGCTCATTGAACTCAAAGAAATTTTCTTTAATTTTAAAAAGGAACCATCGAAATCGGATAACTTAGAGACGAGATATGCGATGCGGATATATGTACCATTGAAAATTGGCGATAGCCACCATTTTGAATGGCCGCCATCTTCGATAACTACCGTTTTGTGATGTCTATCACCCATATTCGTGCTCTTCATAGACAAGTATTCAAGTTTGATTTGTTCCCTGCATTTTATACAAAATCATCATGTAGCTTTTTGGAATGTCTATCACGTATTTTCGTGCTCTATACGTGCCAGTGTACAAGTGCTGAAAGTTTCATCTGGTGCCCCTGTTTTATACCAAATCATCATGTAGCTTCTACACGCATTAGTGCCTCCATAATGCTAACTCGTACTGCAGAAATTTTCAAACAATTGTCCCCTGGTTATACTTGTCGGATTTAATTGATTTTTTTTAAATTAAAGCCTAAGTTACACGCTATATATTGTGTAAGGTCATAGGTTTATCTAAAACCAATCGTTTCAAAGTTAAATATTAAATAAGAAAATATTTTAGGCTAAAATAAAACTTTTTTACATTTAACTGAAAAAACGATTAAATTTACGAAAATATTGCTAATAAACATAAATGTAGCCAATAAAAATATCTTTAATTTACAAAAAGAATGATCGAAATCGGATAACTCAGAGCCGAGATATGTTGATTTTAATAAATAGCGTCGCTATCTTGGATAGCTACCGTTTTGGAATGTCTACCACGTATTTTCGTGCTCTACCAGGTGTATGCATAAGTAGTTTCCGGTTTACCTAAGAGATGGCGCCAGCGAAAAGTACGCAGCGTATTCATTTGATACATACGTCATTTTGTTCGTCTGACATTAAACTACAAACACACACAAGTTGAGTCCGCCAAACACTAACGTTTGTTTTATCGTTCAGTGATCATGTCGAAGTTTGTGCCTGAAAAAGAACATCTGCGGCACGCATTGCTTTTCTTATTTAATCAAAAGAAATAGGCTGTTGAAAGTCATCGTGTGCTGGTAGAAACATATGGTGAACACGCTTCATCGATTAGAACATGTGAGACATGGTTTCGACAATTTAAAAGTGGTGATTTCAATGTGAAAGACAGTGCGCGCTCTGGTAGACCACAAAAGTGCGAAAACGAGCAATTGCAGGTGTTATTGGAGGATGACCCAACTCAAACTCAACAGCAATTGGCAAAAGCATTAAATGTGTCACAAGAAACAATCAGCAGACGTTTACGTGCAATGGGGAAGATCAATAAACTGGGTAAATGGGTCCCACACGATTTGAATGAACGTCAAATAGAAAATCGCAAAGTCACTTGTGAAATGCTGCTTCAACGCCACGAAAGAAAATCCTTTTTGTATCGAATTGTGACGGGTGACTAAAAATGGATTTATTTTGAAAACCCAAAGCGGAAAAAATCGTGGCTTTCACCTGGCGAAGCCGGTCTTTCAACACCAAGGCCAAATCGCTTCGGCAAGAAGACCATGCTTTGTGTCTGGTGGGACCAGAGCGGTATTGTGTATTATGAACTCTTGAAGCCCGGCAAAACCGTTAATGCACAACGCTATCGCCAACAAATGATTAATTTAAATCACGCATTGATCGAAAGACGACCGGAATGGGCCCGAAGACATGGCAAAGTGATTGTGTTACACGACAATGCGCCGTCTTACACAGCAAAACCAGTGAAAGACACCTTGAAATCGCTTGGATGGGCCATCCTTCCGCACCCGCCGTACTCCCCAGGCCTGGCGCCATCTGACTATCACCTCTTCGCATCAATGTGGCACACGCTCGCAGAGCAGCACTTCAGCAATTTCAAAGACGTTGGAAAATGGCTCGACGAATGGTCTGCCGCAAAAGACAAGCAGTTTTTCTGGCATGGTATGCATCAATTACCTGAAAGATGGGCGAAATATGTAGAAGCCGATGGCCAATATTTTGAATAAAACAAAATTAATTTCCCTTGAAAATTACGTGATTTCTTTACCACAAAAACCGGCAAAAGCTTATGCATACACCTGTTATACATGCCAGTGTACAAGTGCTGAAAGTTTAACCTGGTCCCGCAATTTTATACCAACAACTTGTCTGGCACAAGGACTACTTCAATAGTGGGTACAATTGGTTTTAAAGAAATGCTACTAGTAACCTCAAGATTGTGTGCAGACACTTTTGGGACAGAATAATGTCCCAAAAGAGCCTGCACACAATCCTGCAGTTACTACTATCATTTAATTAAAGCTAATTGTACTCATTATTGAAAGACGAAACGACCTTTGATCCATGAAATTTAATTTTCGTTTTCCTCTACTGAAATGCGAGTAATTAACATAAAATGAAAAAGGCAGGAAAACCTCCTTGGATTCAGCCTCCTGAAACCGTAAAAGAAAAATGTGATTTGGTTCTCATGGGCGGAAGCTGGACGGCTTTTGCTGTAATGGTGCCCTCGCACGTCGAAGTACATGTGTACAGTACATTAATATTATTTGTGCTTCGTATCTTTGAATTTGTATGAAATATTGGAATGGATTATTATTTTAATATTTTTATTCTATTTGAAAATGGATTGTTAAAGTTTAATTAAAATTCTATTGTCAAAGGAATTTAATTGGAGGAATACAATATCAATGAGAATGAGCAACCAATTTATTTTATAGGTCTAGAATTGTATAGCGGAAGCATAGAATTATGGATATAAATAGAGGGAACCTTGGGCTGTTTTGTTGGAGAGGGGAATGAAGCCAAGAGACGGAAGTGAAGAGGCATTTCGGCCATATTAACTGGGCCCATATTTATAGACCCTCTTTTCCGAGTATTGCCTCTCTGAGGTGCACTCATCCTCCTATCGAAAAAGACAATCCTCACAGTATTCGGTATAGAGGGACTCTAAGCGACAAAAGATGGCTGCCGATGAACCGTAATTTGGCTTCATGCGACGTCATGTATGTTCTCTATTTTCTTCCTAAGTCTATGGGCGGAAGCATGTGCGTTAAAAAGGTTTTGGATATATTTGATATCTAGGAATAGGAGGACTATGGAAGTTTAGTGTTTTTAGTTTGAGAAAATTATAAATAATTTATTTATATCAAATATGCTAATGAAAGAAAGTCAGAATGGGGAAATGGATAAGATTTAATGTAATTAAATACGCGTATATGGCGCGATTACATATGTGTATTATAAGATTAAATGATGTGTTTAGGGACTTCTGAATGGGAATTGGATTTTGGCAATAATGAAAGAGTTTATACTCTTCACGTTAAAATACCTAGTTTTCTTTATGGAACTTCAATTAGTTCCGCGAGAGGGCTAAATGTTCTCTTGATCAGAACACTTTAAAGAGCAAGTTTCGCCCCACTCATTGAGTACATACAAGTTGGGCATCTTGTTGAATATAGAATAATTAGAATTATAAATTGTGGTCTCCTTTCTTACGCTCTTTGAATCCACGTTAAGAATATTAACACCTTGAAATATTATAAGATGAAACCTTATACAACAACATCTACAACCGAGAAGACAAGAGGAAGTCGTAATATTTTGGTGGTCAAACTTTGCGGCACGACTAATAAAGGAAGGATGTTAGCTATAGTAAAGGGAAAACTGGAAGGAGCTATAGAAGGTTAAATCAGAATATTGGAGTGATCGATTCAAAGGAATTTGAGATCATTAAGAAAGTGTTTATGTTCATGGATGAAAACCAAAGGTTACATTTTAAAAATTGGGTGAGGTGAGAACAAGAAGTAATCGGTCAAAAGGATTTGATTATGTTAACCAAGAACAACTGGACGATGAAACTAAGTCAATACATGATATTTTGGTGGAAATATTACAATATGCGTATACATGGGCGGATTTAGGAGAGAGACCCTGGGGAGGAGGGGCAATTACTTTAAAAGCTATAGTTTAGAATGAAATATTTAAAGTCATTCTAAAATGACTGCGCCTACGTGCGTATAGCATTGAAGAAATATTAAAGAAGAATATAAGTAATATTTCTGTGATTCTTAAGATGCTGAATATCCGATTGAGGAAAGAATATAAGAGGATATTTGAAACTTTGGAGAAAAAAAAAATGTTATTGACACTCAACAGAGGAATATGGAACGACAGATGAAAAAGTTTACAGCTCAAAGTCAAGAAGGGTTCCAGAATAAAGGAATTCATTTAATTCGAAGTTGTCTTAAGAAGATAAGTAACCAATTAAAGAAATAATACGAACGTATGCAAAATATGGATTCGGACTATAAAGAAAACAAATTCAGATACAAGGATGAGAAAGCAGAAGTTGTAGGTAAGACATTCAGTCAGGACAGTTTGCAGAATATTGATGTTAAGGGTCAGGAAGAAATGTTAAAGGACAAAATTAGTTTATATCGTTGTACAACAGTAAGACGGTGTCAAGTTGAGAATTATAATAGTAAACACATACATAAGATGTTTAAAGATTTAAACGATTGGTGGTAGGTTAACCGAAAGGAAGATTTGTTATATAATTTTCCATATTTTACCTAAATATATAAAAGGAAAATCATAAGTCAGCTCTTCCATAATGACAAAATATAATTAAATATCACCTTGCACTCATACTCACTAACATAACGCACCCGAACCTAACAATACGTAACTGTAATAACCTTATTACCCGTATCATTGCTTGTTACTTATCTGTTATTTCTTACAAAAAAAGTTCACATTTTTACCATCTACATGAAACAGAATATTATTTACTTTACTTACTTGTAGATATTGGTGCTGAACTTTGGTCCGCTAAATAACCTGAAATGGAAGACGAAAGAAATATTAGATTATTTTCTATTATCGAGGTACTCTTCTCTATATTAGCTACTTCCATTATAAGGCTTTAACATTTTTCGAATCTTCTTGTTTCCATTATTGCAGATACGTAGAATGCAGAATGTGATGTAAAATCAAGGGGTGGTGTGAGTGTAAGGATATACAATGTACAATTGCTTACATTTTCCCTTGTACTTACATCACATTCTGCATTCTACGCATCCGAAGTGACGAAACCAAGAACATTTGAAATGCATACAATGCCACATAACAAAAGTAGCTAATATTGGAAATTATCGAATATTATTACCGATCAGATAAACAATGATCTATTTTAAACGTTTATGAAAGCACTTTATTGGGAAACATCGTACACAAACATTGGCGACAACCAGGGTGGCATTTTCCGGGATTAAGAAGGGGGAATTTCCCGAAGCTCAGATAAGTAACTATTAAATACGAAATAATTCCGTGTATGAACTACGTAGAGATAATACCGAAATCGAAACTAGCTTTGAGTTTCCTTTTTTTCTTGGTTTCGTTCCTCTGATTCGAAATTCCGATAAAACCTGTAAGCATGCATGTCAGCTCCCCCATAAACAGAATACGGCTCTATAGATACTGATATGTCAGATAGTTTCGTGATTCGCAGGGGATTGACACAATGCAATGCCTTGTCACCACTAATTTTTAACTTTGCATTGGAATCAATGATTCTAAAAATAAAAGAGGACAAGAAGGGGCTAACATTGAATAGCTTGAACCAACTGTTCGTATACGCGGATGATGTAGATGCACTGTAAAGTAACACCGATGTCTTAGCAGAATCGTGCGATGAGATAGGTCTACAGGTAAACACAGAGAAAACAAAATACATGGTAACAAGCCGAAAAACTGGGAATGAAGGAAACAAATACATAACAAAAGAATGAGAACGTAGATAAAATAAACAAATTTAAATATTTGGGAGTATATGAAACAATCAACAACGAGATCATGCAAAAAATAAAGAATCGCTTAGCATCGGGGAACTGATGTTTGTCTGAAACTTCTAATATCGCTATTAATATAAGGAAAAATAAACTTGAAAATATCCCAGATAGCATGTTGGTTTGCTACAAGTCTTCAGCATACTTGATTTTGACTTGCTAGAGTTTTCGTGCACTGCACACCTCCAGCATTTTTTTAAAGAAAGAAAGTAACCAGCACATGACGTAAGCTTGACTTTCACTTGCTACATTTTCCTTGCATCACAGGTCAACAGCAAGATTGCAGTAGATGTACCGGTACTGTGCATGATCTACTAGTTTGTATATCAAGTTCAATTATAAGTAGGTGCAAGTCTGAAAGCAAATGTCTTAGTTCCACTATTTAACACCAGGTGGAACACGTATCAAATACGTTGACATTTCCGCCACCGCTACAGCGCCATTTTGCTTGTTTGTTTGTTTTATTCCTTTGATGGATGGGACTGGACTGTCTTCAGGATAATGTAATTTTGTGGTAAGTATCCAATAATGTATGTAGAATAAAGTCGCTACGTGAAATGAGTTTCCCAGTTACAAACACGGCCAGGTCCATTTTTTTTTTACAAAATGAGTTAGACATTGTTTCCGTCACGTGGTGTCACCCTCTATGCAATACTAAATGCCTTTCGTTACAAAAACGGTCAGAGACGTGTTAAAAATGCATTTAAAAGGTACACGGGAAGAACGATTAAGGTCCATTTTTGAAAGTTGTGAGAAAAAGCTCATTTTAAAGCGTAAACACATGACTTTAAAGTTAGTTTTTGCTTAAGGCATGTCTTTGACCTCAAACAAAGATGTCCAAAGCAAAAATAACTTTACATTCAAGTGTTTACACTTAAAATGCGTTTTTTCTCACAACTTTCAAAAAATGGACCTTGATCGAAGATCTTCCATTCATCGAAATACGTGACTTCTTTGAAAAAAAAAAAAAAAACTCCACAAGCGCTTAGTTTCAAACAGAGCCAGTGTAGCCAATCACAGCACAGTATTCAGCCAATCACAACAATACGAGGAAGAGGGTCTGTGTGAATGTGCAACCAAAAATGACGATGAGTACAATGAAGTTCTGGAAATTGTCAATTCACGAATTTTCTATAGAAAAGTAAAAAAATGTGCTGAGAATGTAACACAGAAAGCTTGTAATTAAAATGTGTTTTAATAAGTGTATTATCTTTTTAAAAACCAACCTCAAGGAATCACTTTCATAGTTTCATGTCTGCAGTTTTTGTTACGAAAGACGGCCACGTCCACACCTTGGTTACAAACCCGGCCAGGTCTAATTTTATTTTGTAAATAACTAATAAACTTTTAATATAATGTATCACATCTGTTACACATGGCTTGCTATGCAAACTTACAAGCAGGTTCATTCTAAGTTCGAATTGCGAAAACTTGGAGGTTTGCTTTAAACTTGCAGCAAACTAGCAGACTGCTGCAAGTTTGCTTTACTTTAACTACAAATCTGCTGGAAGTTTGTTGAAAGTTTTCCTTGCTATCTGGGATACAGAAAATGGTTATTCTGCCTGTAATACTTCATAATTGCGAAAGTTGGGGTTCGAACCTGGCAGATTAATATAATTTCCGTGTGTTCTAAAATAAGGATTTGAAAAATACATATGGATTAAAAAGGTCGTGATGATCAGAGAATAGAGGAGACTGCATAATTAAGAACTCCACAGAGTGTATGATCAACCCGCTACAATTAAAGAAAATGAAATCACGAGAGCTAGGATGAGCAGCCCATGTAGCTCGAATGAAAAAACTAAAGGTTATATTTCATCGTGGCCCGGAGGTTGGATTGAAAGACGCCGCTGGGAAGACCGAGACATCATTAGGAGCATAGTATTAGAAGGTATTTTCGAGATGTAGTTGTTCGTGAAAACTGACTTGATCTTTCGCAGGATAGAATCCAATGGCGAACCTTTCCAAGATAGCAGTTTGGCATTGAAAGGCTACAAACTTGCCACAACCTTATAGCAAACTTGTTAGTTGAGAAATGCCAAACTTGCTTCAAACGTTTCATGACGTATTTGCTACAAACTTTGTTTTTAAAAACGTAGACAGAGCAACTTCGAGCCTGTGGCGAGAAAAGATTTCAGTGTACAGTGGGATTCGAAGTCACATTTGTTTATTGTCCGTCACTCTACCGATTTTTTATTTAAAAAAAACTCGTTTATTTTCCTGTTACATTACATTGTTGTGACCTTTATCTATATACGTTTATCTTATTTATAACGTACGTTGAAATCACAGACACACACAAAACAGCTATGTCTTAGGCGGGATTCGAACCCACGATCTTGGAGTCAATGGACTAGCTCACTAGACCGCTTGACTACCTCGATCGGCAATTACTGCAGGGTTTATTCTGTTAGACGAAAATGTTACGGAAACATTTTCTGGAATAAAGGCATTTAATTCGAAACTATAAAAGCTTATTGATCCTGTGCTGGAGCTCTGAAGAATGCTGATTCGTGATTTTTCACAAGCGAGTCACCTCAAAGGATCATAATGATGTTTACTTTTCGGGTCGATGACATTTCTCAAACAAACTGGCTGACAATTTCCGAGATAATACACTAGTTTAAACCAAGTTTCGACTATCCAAGATTTTTCCTTACGGTGATAAACTAATGGTGATTTTTCCTGTTGGATTACTAACTGGAACGCCGGGGTTCCCCACACAAAAAATATATCTTCCTTTAACAACTTCTTTTTGTTCGTACTTATAAGTATTTCCTTCCCTTTCCTTCCTTTTCTACTTTTCAACATTTTACACAACTTTCAAAATTGTACGCATTTCCCGAAAATATGTTCAACAATTCACGACATATTAAACGCAATATGTCATCGACCGGAGCAGTAAAGCATATACATCATAATGATTTTCCTGAGGAGGCCCACTAGTGAAGAATTAACTAAAATAGGATCAATGAGCTTTCGCAGTTTGGAATTTCAGCCTATATTAGTGCACTTACCTCAAAAACTTTCTTCGTAACAAAAGAACTAGTACAATAGAAGTCAGAAGTGGTGCAATAGAGCAGTGAGTAGAATGACAAACTACAAACAAAACTGATTCTAGGTTCGAGCCGCAATCCAGACAACAGAAATCTTTTCCCGCCACAGGTTTGATGTTTAACAAGACAAGTTAGTAGCATGTTTGGCATGGAAAGTTTGTAGCAAATTTTTGCACTTGTCAACTAGCAAGTTTGCAGCAATTCAATGCTAAACTTCGTGCAAACTTGCAATGCCAAACCTTGTACAAATTTGCTGCTAGTTTGGGTTGTCACTGCGGCGATAAATTTGCTAGATCCTTAAGCCGTATACTTAGCTATTTACGCACATAAAGTTATATTTTTATGAAGAGCTAAGACGATTTTAGGGAGTGTGAATGGGTTTGTCAGCCGCTCCCTAGCTGTGAGCCTGTTTCGAGACTGCGACGTTGTGTCAGGTGAATGCAACGTACGTGTTAAAGTTATTTTCAGTTTACCCTAATTCAAATGAGAACAATTTTATCAACCTGCTGCAAACCAAGCTATACCAATTTTATAATTGCGATAGGCCTACATAGAAAACTAAATTACAGAAATTCCATAATAGTATGCGGTTTTCAGTTGCCACTTCCCACAGCGAACATACCATCAAACATTTAAGCGCATTAAACAAAGCAAAATAAAGCAGGTACACTGAGCAGAGGAACGTACTTAAAGAAACAAAAAGTAAAGACGACAGAGTTTACAAGATTGTCATGTTCATGACTATAGCATACTGAAAAAACAAAACAAAAAAAACTATGCCTTAAAATAATGAAGGTGTTCCTACCTCTATGTCTGCCATGCATTAAAATAGATTCGCCCTCATTATCACCTGTAAAAACACGGGTCGCTGTCAGAGAATGTTCTACAGTACATAGAGAAAACCTTGTTACCGTGTATTTCTACAATTTAAATACATACGAGGTGCAGTCTGAAAATTCCGAAGTTGTCCACCGGAATGGTTGCAATCGCTATTCTGTTCCTGCGAGGGGTAAGTAACCAAATTTTGTTTTAGAGATATTTGAATAGTGTGCGTCACTTCTACAATTTTCCAATTATGTTGCTTTGCTTAGTGTCGCATGTTGGCTATAATTTTCATCCTGTGTCGAAATCAGATATTTGGAGTAAAATCGTGAATTTTGTTATTCACACTTGTTAAAATTACAGCATAGACTCACACATATGCTTAAAGAAGTGCTTCGATATCACGAGTAGAAGTCGTTATTTCTAGTTGTATTGGGATTCTGAATTACTATTAAAAAATTAAATGTATCGGCAACAAAATCGACTGATGAAAACTTTCCTTAAGTCAATTAAGGGGATTTGAAGTAAGTATAACAGAAAAGATCAACTTTGAAAACGACCTAGGAGATTTCTGACAAATCTTTGCATCGTGTTTTCAAGAATCGTGGACACGAAACGAATTTCTGCCTAATTTTGCCACCCTCACAAAAGAACAATAACAAAAACTTACTTGGCATTTAGAGAATCTTGCAAAAGAAACCTTATTGTATTTGCGAAGGTTAAAAGAAGAGCTCGATTTAACAAGATTAATTCCATTTAAAATGAATCGCATTGAATGCTTGGGTGTTAGAATATCCAAGGAGTTCCAGGCATATTTGCAAAATAGGCAGAAAAGTTGTGTAGTAGAACTTCATGGTTAGCTCCGGAATTTTCTGATTGCACCAGGTATAACGAAAGAAAAAGATAATCCAACTTAATCTACCCAATTAAACTACAAAGAAAGGACTAGGATAGACATTCAATTGCACTACAGTGCTCTGACAATACAAACCCAAAAGCCCATTTCTACCCGTTCGAAGAAGTACTGTAAACTGGAGTGAAGTCGTAAGCTCTTTGAGTTTTTTTTAAAGAGAAACAGAAGTGAAAGTTCAACCTAATATCGTGAAAACAATAGGAAATGTTCCTTAGTCCTATACCTCAGTAACTATAAAATAATAATAACCACAAGCGTTACAGACCGACAAGTCCTGAGCGTGCCCCAACGCCATTTGTTCGCGGTTGGTGGAACTGCGTCCACCTGAGTGACGGCAATGTGGTCACCACTGCGCGCCACCTGGCCACGAACAGGCGTATTAGGGGCTTTCTAGACCGAGTGGCCATCACGTCTTTGTTCACGTAACTCCCCCAGTTTGCCTCACGACGCTGGGTGGACGCCGAAAAGTGGGACTCCATCCGGGAATTGAATCCAGGACCACGCGGACATGAGTCCAACGCTCTAACCACTAGACTATGAAGCCCCGACCTCAGTAACTAGCATATGCAAAAATTCAAGAAGATGGCTGTGCCATTCTTAAGAAACTGGAAATATTGTTCAGCTGTTTTTCTTATCTTGCGCATGACTTTGGACAAGGAAAAGGGGTACAAGAAATTTTGCTCTCAATAAATTTATGCCATCAACAAATCATAGGAACATAAATGATTGTCTGTGAACACTTGAAAACAAAATTTTCTTTAGTTTAGTTGAAAACAAAATGGCACGCCTCTACTGGAGGGGAGACAAAATAGGTGTCTTTGAGAGTTTTTCTTTTTAGAAAATTGCAACTTATTATACTTGAGGGGTTTCCACTTCTTCACCTAAGCCATCCAAAATATCGAGCACCAATAACCCAGATACCACGCAAGTGTATACCAAGTTTGGACTAGCTTTGATTTTCCCTTACAATGCTAAACTTCACGCAGCAAGTTTGGTGAAAGGTTGTTGGAAAATTGATTATGACAAACATCCCGCATGACCCTTGATTTTTGTTTTACAAATTTGTCATATTAAGTTTGTTGCAGAGTTGTGGTTATATTACCAATACAAACCTACTGCATCGAATTAGGGGCAACATCCATAGCGTCTACGGGAAGAATAAATTACAGTACGTGCTCGAGTCGATGACATGTTGCTTGTTTGGTCTTTGTATTGCGTATAATGAAATAAAAGAATAATTACCTAAGTTGAATTGTTGCGACTAATTCTCGAAATAAAGTATACCGTGATAAAAATAATCAGTTTTGACTCATAGGGGTGTCTGCATAAAGAGCACTGACAAGCGACAACTGGGAACTAGCGGTTTGATGTTGTGGCTAACATATCGGAAATCTAATACAGGGACCCGAGTTCGTTTCCAGGAGGGGTAATGTTTTTTTTTTAAATGTACATTAACTTTTTTCTCGTTTTTGTACATAGAGTATAGTATACGCATTTGCATAAAAACAGTAACCATTGGTTAGGTTAGCTTAGGAAAATCAGGTTCGGTGTTTTTTATTAACCACGCGATTCACTATAGTTAACGGCAACGATAACAGACATCCTTTGGATATACTGTCTTTTCTCAAAGAGTCGTGAAAATTCACTGTTGGTTTATCACTGTAAGGTAAAATCAAGGCTAGTGGAAACTGGTTTCAACCAGCGTACTATCAGGGAAATTGTCAGCCAGTTTGTTTGAGAAATGCCATCGATCCGAACAGTAAAGTATACATCATTATGATGCTCTTTAGATGACTCGCTGGTATAAAATCATTAATCAGCCTTTTTGATAGCTCATAATCAAGCTCAGCTCTCCTCAATACAGGACCAATAAAGCTTTCCCAGTTTGAAATTAAAGTCTACATAAATACCTTTATTCCAGAAACTGTTTTCAAAACATAAAGGGACTAGTAAAAGGTACTTCTTCCAGCAGAAGAACCGGTGCAGTAATAGGTAGAGTGACGGACAACAAAGAAATTTGAAGATTCTTAGTTCAAATCTCACTGCAGACTGACATCTTTTCTCGCCACAGGCTCGATGTTGGTCTACCAATGTTTTTTTTTTAAAAAAAAACAAGGTCTGTAGCAATTTTGTCCTGAAAGCTTTGTAGCAAATTTGCAGCCTTGCAATGTCAAGTTTGCTGCAAGTTTACTATGCTATCTGGGGAAGGACTCGTTTGTTGTTGTCCTCCTTTCTTTTGATCTTCCCCACCAGACAGTCAGCCTTAACAGGTGGATCAGGAGTGACAGCTATGGATGGCTTCTTTCCAGACTCATCAGGCGGGGGCGGTCTCTGAGTCTGGTTGGGTTATCAACAGTTTCGCTCTCCTACTTCTGCCCTTCTTCTTCAGCTTTCTCCATTGGGTTTTCCAAAAGGTCTACAAAAATATCTTTTCCAGCTTTCAAATGCAGTTGAAGGCTGTGTTTGCTTGGGCCCAGAACTTCTCCAAATAGTCAACGATTCTAGCAGTGCAGGACTCCAGATTTGGTGGAATTAGATAGCCTTGGCAAATCTGCTCATGTCTGTGTTCATAGGCAGTCTTTGCAGTCTGCAACAGAATTAAAAGACTGCTCCACTGTCATTATATTCACGCCACACCATCCCTTTGTTAAGCACGACGAAGTGTCACCCTTTTGTTCTTTCCTCAATTTCTCCAGTTTTTGTTTGGTACCCATTGCATTGTACGTACGACTTCGCCCCTACAAATGGCGAATAAATGAAAAACCCTTAGTTACAAAATTGAACATTTAACCTACATATCCTGCGCTTGTCACACATCTTGAAACATGGTATTACATTTCCAGCACATAAAGTGACTCAAAATGTGATCAATTCTTCTCAGCGGAGCGAATGAATATAAGTTATAGTTTTTAGTACACAAACAATGAGTTGATCAAAAGGAGTACTGCGTATAAAGGCCGTTTTCTGCCCCTCAACAAAAATGAAAACGAAAATGTCCTAAAGGAAAGCTGGAAAGGAAGATAAGAATATAAATTTTGATGGAATGGAAGATATTGGTTCTCATCTCAAGCATATAGTTTTCAATCAGAGGTACTTGCTGCCTTTGTTTCTTCCCCAGTAACACACATACGTGTTTACAACGTTGATTTTAGGTTCATTTCGTTGATTAACCGTTATCGGTTAAAAAAATACGTTTATTTTAAAATCATATTTCAACAAAGACGTCATTGCGTTCATAAGACGTTAATGCAACGTGTATTCAATATGTTATTTTCAACTATGGTATAATAGATTTTGTTTAGTGCATTTCCTACTAATGTTATGTCAAAAAATATAATTAAAAACTAATTGAATGACACAAACTAATTTTGGTGGTCTCATGTGCACGTTGAGAACAGATTGAATTTTGAACCATATTTCAACGAAGTTATAATTTTGTTGATACGACGTTAATGTGACATACTATCATTCATACTATATCCTAGATTTCGTTTCACACTTGTATTTCTAATTTAATTGGTTAAACACTATAATTAAAAACAAATACAATGAAAATAACTATATTTTTCATGTTTTCATTTGCATGTTGAAAACGGGTTGGATTTTAAACTATATTTCAATGAACATTTAATTTCAACGATACAGTAAAACAGTAGCGACCTCTCCAGGTGGATTCTTGGATAAGTGGTCTACGCGCCGAACCACCAACGAGATGTGCAGGACGTTCCTGTGTTCGAACCCCACAGCAGCCGCTGGGATTATTTACTGTTGGGAAATTAACACCATATATCGTGATAAATGCAACGGATAAAGTGAAAGTAAATGCGTGTATACGAATAGACAGCATTCGTGCTCTGTTTAAGCCCGTTCCTTCATCGTTTCTTCTCTACCATTATTCAACGTCGAATAAACCGTTGAGCAGGCAGACAATTCGGTACATTTACAACGTTAACATAACGTTTCGGTACTAACGTTTAATCCACGTATATTCAACGTTTGTGTGCTACTGTGGTTGTAGGCTATACAGAATAGTAATGTGACCTTTTTAACTTTGGTGTTGCAATAAGCTTATTGTCATAACAAGAAATGTATTGACGTCTGTCTATTTCGTTTAAAAAAAACATTTCATAAGAAACTAACTGCAAACTTACGAAATATTTCTCCATTGTTTTGTTAATTTTAGATAAAACGTATCAGTCCATTAATCTGAGATAGATAACGGAGGATATTTTATCTCTGCTTGAACAATGTTGTTTGAAGTACATAAAAATACCTCTAGATGTTTAATTCTTATTTGTAAGACACCAATGGGTTAGAACTGTTAGGAAGGAACGAGTTTTTGCGATGTTTCTCTGACAAAACTCATTCCGTCTTCACGGATATTAATTAGTGCTTAAACCTTAAGGATAATCAATGATTAAGTTTACCATATTTTTGGAGCGTGAAATTGAGACATTTTTTAACTCAAGTTTTCTAAGACGGGCTTTTCATACAGGCGCTAACCGCATGTTTTGCTTGCGATTTGGCTGAATAGCCTATTGAAACACGTGTTCTACGTGTAAGGGGTGCTTTTCTTGGTAGCTTGCGATTAGAGTGAGTAGCCAATTGGAAGACGTGTTTTATTACATGCTCTACGTGTAACTCGTATTTTAATTGGTTATTCACTCAAATCGCAAGCAACGCAAGCATGTATGAAAAGCAGCCTTAACACGAGTTTCTATAAGCTTTTAGGGCTGATTTTCATGAAAGCTTGCGTTGTTTGATTTGCTTGTGATTTGGATATATATAGCTAATTGAAACACGTGTTACACTTACTTAACAAATTCAATTGGCTACTCACCCAAATCGCAAGCAACGCAACTTTCAAGGAAAGCAGCCCATAGAAATCGGAAGCAAAGCATGCGGCTAGTGCGTGCGAGAAAAGCCAGCCTAATATAGTGAAACTTGTATCTTTCCGTTAAATAAGTTTACACTGAAATTAAACAACAATACTTATCTGCTACATTAGGGATGTAGTAGGCACACTGAAATAATCCTACATGCATGCATAATTTACTACATGCATAATTTAAGAGTTTTCTTAATTGTGTTGCTTTATCGTGCATGATTTTCTGTTGTTATTGTTATTGTTTTAAAAGCTTGCAACAGTTCGTATTGATCATATTTTAACATTTAAAAAATGTTCTACCTCTTTTTAGTATTGTAAAACATTGCGGAGATTTCTCTGTCTGACATTTCTATGGTAGAGCCATATTCTTCTTCAGTTCTTGCACCCATTTCATTTGAGTTTTCTTTAAGACAATTATCGATGACTTCATTAGTATCGCTTTTACTAGCAATTCCATTATCAATATTCATATTTTTAATTTTAATGTTAAAAAACATTTTTTTGTTATTCACAGTCAATACATCCACATCCAAGTTACAGAGGATATATTAAAAGGAATTATGCAAAAGGTTTACAGGATAGTAAGCTGTTTCATTGAATACGCGATCCTGATGCATATGGGCTCTGTTACGCACATGTTTCTCTGTATAATAGTGTTTAAAATGGATAGTCCCCTATGATAGTTCCCTATGAGACCCATCTGGTCTGATAAAACATCTGATGTAATGTTTACACGGAAGCTCTTAGCGGTTGAGAACGGATAGAACAGAGAGGAGGGGCCGCGTGTGCAGACTATATCAACAGTGGCGAGGTGCTCGGCTAGATAGGGTAGACCCAAATTTCGTGATAAGGTTACTTAATTTATTTTGTATTAACTTGATTTGATTTGGTCTTTTATCGACAAAATGTCAGTAATTTATTGCTTTATATAACATATATGAAGGGTCAGGGGGAGGGGGGGGGGGGGGGCGATGAAACTGCATCTGGACTCATTTCAAAAAAGAATGGAAACTAAAGTTTTAAGTCTCAATGAAACTCATTAAATTGTTTTAATGTGAACAATAGTTGTTACAGGCATGTTGCACGATTATAGTACTATGCACCTTGTGAACTAACAGATGGGAGCATTAGTACGAAATCGACCAAAAATGGAGTTTCATCAATTTCCCCCTTACCCTTCATATATAATATAAAAATGTTATTATCTATTCAAAAGCATTGTACACAATTCTATTAGCTCCAAAATGGCCGATTCTCTTTGATATCCTGAATTCTAGCGACTTTAAATAGTAACTTACGTCACATTGAAGACGTTCAAGGGGAGAGACATTTCCTAAATTGTATAGCTTGCGTGTGTATGTGATATGGCTGCATTCAAGGTTCTTAAAGGGCTACCTTGCATGGTTTTGGCCACAACACGCTTTGCAACTAGACAGATCTCTCCTCATACAGCACTTACATGATTTGCTCGCAGCTAACTAATTAAAATAATTTGGAAATCTTGAATAGACTATTATTTTAGTTAATAAAACTTGTACATTTTGTAATACCAAAATGCTGACATAGGAATGATACCAAATATTTCATCTCGAATATTTCTTTTGCTGAACGTCAATTCGACTTTTACATTATTCTGTTACTATTTTTGTAACTATTCTTAACCCTAAGAGTTACTTTTTATTTATTTATTTGCGTAAAAAAAATACATGTGTTCAGTCAGTTCCACTTTCAATACAAAAATTTAAATAGTAAAATTACATGAAACAAACACAAGTATCAATTCTAGAAATTCTGTGTATTTTAGTCTCAATATCAAGACATTAGCTGTAGTTAAGGTATATAATTGATTTTCTTCATATATTACCTATCATCCTGACGTACAAAGTTATCTGTGATACAATCTGCACACTTTCTCTTAGTAGTTAAGGAATCCACTATAATCTTCATAGGCATTTTCTCATCCGTTCGCTGGATTCGAAACCAATAGTTGTCATCGTGAAGGATGACTTCTCTGTATCACTTACAAAACGTCAGTTCATTTATCGGTTACACGAAGTGCTTGTGCAATCAGATTGGATTCGTTCATTCTGCACACTAGAACCGGAACCTCAGTCGTACCCACGCCATGGTAAGCAATGCTACGCGATTCAATCATTGTAGAAAGTGCAACAATGGCACGAATACGACTGTCATTCGCGAGGAGAAAAACATTCTGAAATGGTAATGGAAATTCGAGAATGTCCGTGAAGTGCAACAACGTTGGAGGCAGGAATATGGAACTGAACCACCAACAACTATTAGACCATGGGCCAAAATAACAAACCCTCCCCCCTCCGTGGGAATTTTGGAGACATATATAATATTGAAGTACGTGTCAAAGCAAATATTTTTCTGGTTGTTTGACCAAAATTAACTACAGCCTTAACACGTGGTGACGTCATCAATATGGCGTCGGAGCTAAAACGCCGACTTATACTTAAACAAAAATATCTTCTCTCAGAATTAAGATACAAACTTAGTTCTTGCGTAAAATTGAAGCTAATGACTTGTCTCAGTAAAGAAAAATAGTATTGTGTGTATATACTGCCGCCATATTTAAAAATGGCGGCTGTTATCTGAAAAATGTAGTTTTGCTCTTTTCACTATTTTACTTTAATGGCAAATAACTTTCACAGATATCGAAAAACATCCTGACACAAACGCGATAGAGCATTGTCTAACCATTCTAATTAGATCATCGCAATATCTTAAAAATTAAGCGAGATACATATCTTTATGTGGTATAGGTGTTGTTGAATTGGATTTTGTATGTACTTAATACTAAGGACAATACTGGAAAAAATTTATAAGAGTAACTCCTCGGCAAATTAGTGGAAAAGCTTCGTTCTTGCGTTAAATAAAAGGAATTTGAAAATGACATCAGAGAACCATATTTAAGATATTATTATTGCTATTGTTATTATTATTATTATTATTCCATTCGTTTTCTTCAGTTATGCTTTCCCGAAATGTCCCGATTCCTGTCCTCACTGTTGCCGCATCTCAGAGCACAGTACCTTCAAATACTTGACATACACTGTCACAAAATATTTAAAGCAGCTAATAATTAATTAGTACCAAGTCGATGCTACACCTGACAGCGCGACACCCTGTATCACATAAAGACGTCTAGCTTGCTTAATTTTGAAGATATTGCGATGATATTGGTATCATTAGAAAGGTTAGACAATGCTCTATCGCATTTGTTTCAGGATGTTTTTCGATATCTGTGAAAGTTATTTGCCATTAAAGTAAAATAGTGGAAAGAGCAAAACTACATTTTTTAGATAACAGCCGCCATTTTTAAATATGGCGGCAGTATATACACACAATACTATTTTGCATTACTGAAACAAGTCATTAGCTTCAATTTCACGCAAGAACTAAGTTTGTATCTTAATTCTGAGAGAAGATATTGTTGTTTAAGTATAAGTCGGCGTTTCAGCTCCGACGCCATATTGATGACGTCACCACGTATTAAAGCTGTAGTTAATTTTGGTCAAATAACCAGAAAAATATTTGCTTTGACACGTACTTCAGTATTATATATGTCTCCAAAATTCCCACGGAGGGGGGAGGGTTTGCTATTGCTGGCCCTTGTTCTATATTGCTCACCTTCGCAATAAGAGGTCAAGCAAGCGGTCAGTTGTCCAGGATTCATTGTCTGGTGTGGAGTGTCATTAAGGCCCTTTCTTTTTCGATGATACGGCTACTGGTCAGGATTACGTGGAGATGCTGGACACATTAATTTTACCATCTATTCGTGCACTGTTTACCACCATTCATTTTACAACCAACAAGATGACGCCCCGCCACACTTTCATCAAGATGCGCGCGTCTATCTGGATAACATTGTTCCAGGTCGTTAGATAGGACGAAGATGCGCGATTGAGTACCTCCAAGTTCACCTGATTTAACCCCACTTGACATTTACTTGAGGGGGGGGCCTCAAGAACGTGGTGTACAGTTGGAAACCAGGGTCATTAGCGGAACTGCGCGACCAAATTGAAATGGCCTGTGCAGAAATCCCAGCAGCTACTCTGGATAAAACTTTGGTAAACTTTATTTTTATATGGGCCAGTTTAGTAACTTTGGACTTCGGCCCGTCACGATTTGCCTTTAGCTGTTAAGTGTTAAAATCCACACCCATGCCCCTGCCGGGACTCGAACCCGGGACCGGGCTACTCTGGAAAATGTCACCATGAATATAACGCATCGTACTCAAAAGTGTTTGGAGGCTGGTGTTCACAATTTAAGCACTTATTGTAATTCCATCAAGAAACTGTGTGCATGTCTTCATTCTTCACTTTAGATTATTTCCATACTCACAGTAATATACAGTAATTTGCATTATTTCGACTGCGAATTCCCGATTTAAAAAATAAAATAGTATATTAAATACACAATTTGAATCTAATATTTCGCGGAACGTAGATCCGGTGAGCTCCGGCCCAACTAAATCACTGGTGTGACCGTGTATATTGACTCGACTATTGCGTTTATTTCTAGTATGTCTCCTCAGTAGCCTTTGGGATGTTTTACTCAAGCGGAAACTATATCGATTCTTTCTCCTGTCTGTTAGAATCTGGTAATGAACAATATATTATTTAAAAAATAAACTATTACTGACCGCTGTTTCTTATTATGTCTGCTGGATCCTGAAGACGCATGGCGTGGCTCCTCAGGTCGTCCGGAGACCCTGACTCATCCATATCTTCTCTTCTATCTGCAAGAAAGTATAAAAGTTGTCTAAGAACTTTGAGAACGCATAAGTTGTATCATGTTCCGCATATTATAATCATTTATATCTCTTTCATAATTGGGTTGAAAGTGATCAACATAATATGATCTATTATTACACAATACAACGTATGAAACAATACAATATTATGACACATATGTGACACTGGGCTCAGTTATTTTAGAAGTATGAGCAAGATAACAAAGTAGAATCTTACATCGTGACCTGAAACATATCCAAAGATATGAGGAAATTTATTAACATATATCAGTTAAGGACTGCACTGCAAAATAAATAACTGTCCCATTTATGAATCGTTATCTCCTTCTTACACTGTACACGATGCAGGGTCATTAGCACGACTAATGAATGATTCAGAGTTTCAGTTCATTAGTCGAAGTGTGCTGTTTATTGATTAATTTTGTGTGCGAAGGCTTACGTTCAGGGATATAGTCCTGCGTAATACACCGTAAACTTAATTTTTACCTAACAAAATTAGCATATGACAACCTTGTAATAAGGTAAAGACAGTGTATACGCAAGGATACAACCATAGATCTCATAATAGATAGACTTATCACGTTCCCCATTTCAAGCTGCGCTGAAACTTATGGGGTTTTGTTCAGAGCAAGTGATTTTGAATTCATCCACTAGGTAGCTCTCGAATTGACGTCAACCCATTAGTTTTAGCGCAGCCTGAAATGGGGAAGCGTGGTAAGTCTATCTATTATGAGGTCTATGATACAACCATGTATACGTTAAGTAACAACTTGTTTTAAAGAAAGTCATTTTGCTACAATTTTGAATGGAAAGACATGCTCACGTCATTTCTTCGAAATATATCCAACTTAACACTGCGATTCTCATGCTGTGACAAATTAGGTCTGTTCATATCAACTACACCATTTGAAGTAGTTCACACTTTTGGGTTCGAGTGGCTGGTGAAGCTTGCACGTCTATTGTTTGCATGATCGGTGCTAACGCAAGTAGTAATGTGACATTGGGTTCTGCACGCCTTACACCTTCGGTGTAAATATTGTAATCTCAAACGAACAAACCCTTTGTTTTATAGCATATGACATTCATTAAGTGTAGGTGAAGATAGTTGAAAGCCAATCGGAATAAACGCAGAAGCAAAGCATTATCCAATAATCAATAACCTAGAAGTAAGGTACAGAGAATCAATGCACTTCAACTTATTCTTATCGACAACATGAAGTGTCAACTTAACACTGACCATTTTATACTTGGTGCCATGAGAATTCTTCACAAATCAATATGGCCTGAATGTCCAAGTAGCAGCTATGATGAACAAGAAATTCGAGAAGACTTTGTGATTATTTTGATATTGACTTCAGCGATGAGATTCGTGGATTCCGAAAGCACTTAAACAGTGTACTAATACCTCAAAATAGTCTGTAAGTGGATAAGAATGTTGAACCAGTGGCGTATGTTGTAGGCTATCTGGGCTACCACCACAGCCTAAGCTTGTGAACAACTATTGCAATCTGCACGAGTGATATTAAGTTACATGGAAGTAAGACAAGTCCGAAGGGAAAATGGTTGCAACATCAGTTTTTAGGTGCATCTTCCTCCGCTTGCCTAACCGTACTCAAGAATCGGTTACCTGTGTATTGTGTATGCAATTGTGAAGGCAACTGGAGTTGTAGTAGAAACATTTCAACTGAGCTGTGCAGAATTCAGTTAGACCAGGAAATTGTATATTAATTACCACATTTTCACGTTTCTGTCAACTCTAGTCAGTGTTGAAAGAAGTTTTTCAGTATAAAAACCGGTAGAAACTTCGGAAAACACGAGAACAAATTTGCCGTAGTAATTTTGGTGTTGAATTGATAGAGAAGGAAATCCTTATTTCTATGTGAACTAAATCTGAAGCGACTTTTTTCAGCAGTTTGCTAGGAAGTTCACAAACAAGGAAAAATGGATTCAATTCTTTTCCAGGTTTTTCCGGAGTCACACGAAGCAAATGCTGGATAGTATCTGCAAACTATACCCTGGATGATTGCCGTCCAATATTCTTTCCCCTACCCTATTCTTGCCTGAGATGTCTAAATACCATAAACAAATTTAAAAGATAGAGATAAAATATATTTTATGGGCGGAAACAGCAAACAAATTAAGAGAAAACGAATTGAGTTCATGTAAAAATAATTGTATAATTTTCGCAGATAAATGCAACTTTTAAATTTTATTTTACCTTTATTCTTCATGCATTCATAGGATAAGTGTTTTATCATTGTTCTCTTGAAATAGGGCAAATAGACCTGTGTGCAAAGGGCATTCCTCCCGCTTCAATAGCCCAGCTTTCCTCTTCTGGAGACGAAGCAAGGCACTATGCAACCGACGGTTCGATTTGTGTATTTTCCAGAGAGGGGGAAGAATTAGTGAGATATGTATTATACGGTATTTTGTGATCGTCCATATCCCAGGTTACTGGTATATAACTGTAAAAAGTACCAGAAACATTTTTGCCGAGAGGGGGATAATCCCAACCATCCCCCGCTACAAATCGAACATTGCTACCGCCATATACACTGAAATGCCAAAAGTCATGGGTTAGCGGGAGGAAACTAGTTGACGCCGCGATAACATCGTGGCAAACCCGGTCGAACGGCGCGAAGCAGTTGCAGTGCGGTCAGTTGGACTTGTGTGAGTGCAGTGAAACGTCGTGTACCTGACCGGAATTATCGGTGTTTGAACGCGGGATGATAGTTGGTTTCAGATGAATGAGGCATGCGATTTCGGAAGGAACTTTACCCGCTCCACAGTATCAAGGATGGACCGTGAGTACGACATTGAAGGTATTACGACCCATCAGGGACAACGTAGTGGTCGCCCCCGGGTGCTGAATGACCGCGAACGGCGACGTCTGTGTCGCAACAGTGCATGATCTGACAGCAGGAATCAATGCAGAACGTCCCAGGAACGTGTCTTAGAAGTCAGTGCAACGCAATTTGATCTACATGGGGTATCACAGCCAAAAACCAACACGTATGGACATTACTAATCGTTGCCCATCGGCGGCGGCGACTCACATGTGCTCGGGAATACGTGAATTGGGTCTCAGACAACTGGCAACGTGTAGTGTGGTCAGATGAGTTACGTTTCTAATTGGTACGCGCGGTTGGTAGAGTCCGGGTATAGAGCAGACCGCATGATGCCATGGACCCAAGTTGTCAACAAGACACCGTGCAAGCTGGTGTTGCTGCGTCATGGTGTGGGGCGTGTTTACCTGGCATGGTTTGGGTCCTCTGGTCCACTTGAACCGGACATTGACCGGTCAACCCTCTGTTTAACTGGTTGGTGACAGCCCTTTATGGACGTCGTGTACCCTGCCAACAATGGAATTTTCCAGGATGGCAATGCGCCATGTCACCGGGCTGCAATGGTGCGCGACTGATTTGAGAAACATGCAACTTCCAACACATCATTTGACCCCCTAGATCGACGAACATAAACCCTATCGAGCACATGTGGGATATCATCGAACTGGCTATTCGTGCCCAGGATCCTCTAGCTGCAACAACCATCGAATTGTGAATGGTAATTAAGACTGCATGGCTGCACATCCCTCCAGCGGACTCCCACCGACTTGTTGCTTCCCTGCCACGTCGAGTTGCTGCAATTCACCGTGCTCGAGGGGTCCCACACGTTATTAATTAGGCATCCCATGACTTCTGCACATCAATGTATTTTTAATGAGAATCTTTTTATGCTATTTCGTGCATTACGAAAGAATTATGTTATTCCTTAATCACAAATAAACCATGTTAAGGTGCTCCGGTGGTATAATAGATATTACACCTAACCGGAAATTTGAAGGTTAGGATTCGAGTCCTGTTCATGAAAGTGTAAATTTTTCTGTGTGTAATTTTCAACTTTAGCTTACACAAGATACTTGTGATTACGGAATTACGTATATCAGCAGCAAAACTTGTGTACTGAGAGAGTTATTGAGAGAAAAACGGTACTTTAGGTAATTAAAACTGGTTAGGGTATTACTCAGATTGTAATTGTACATCACTGAATGAAACTGAAAGGAATGGTTGGAAAGAAAATAAGAAGAGGAGGAAGATCCAACGAAGTGGAAAGTGTTAAGGAGTGTGCAGTACAGGCCCGTAGCCAGAACTAGATTTAAGGACTGGTAAACAATTTTACAGGTGGGGCAACATTGGCCACAACAATATACTATATATAGCTTTTTCCAACCCATGTATCTTTAAGAAGCAAAACTTAGTAAAATAACGTACCTTTTTTTTATTTTAGAAATTGAATCTACCCATTTCTGTTTGAGTATAAACGACGAAAGGTATCCCCTGCCAAGAAAAGATCTATATGTTGGAAGAGGTCAGTGGGAGAGAGATCAGGTAAATACGGCGAGTAAAGAAGAGCTTCATACTGCAACTCATGGAGAGCCTGCACCGTTCTTTGCACGACACGTGGGCGGACATTTTCATGCAACATAAGGACACGTTAGTTGACCATTACTGCGGTTTGCGGTGCATTTAATGGAGTTTAGCACTAACGATCTGCAGTGATGGTTTCAACTCGTCTGAGAAAGACATGATGGATCATTGACAATCCGATGCAAGAAACCTTATCGCTTATTCCTTACACCCAGAGAACTTCACACCTCCAGACGGCGATTCTTGTTTGCTGGTGGCAACTCATGTGGCACCCGTGAGTCCAACCAACCTTTTCACCACACCGATTGCACGGAGTGGCTGACTGACAGTGGTATGGTGTATGCCTAACTCGTCTGCAATGGCACGAATACTTTTTCGAAGGGCCGCTTTCCACGATGTTCCTGAGCAGCTCATCCCAACATGATGTTGGTCCGTGCCTACGGGGCCAATTTTGCAATGTTGTATCAGCGGAACGAAATCTGACAAATCAACGGCGGATGGTGCGTTCATTCGCCATTCCTGTCCCAAATGCTCTTTTAATGTTTCTTGTGGCTTGCTGTGCATAATGTCTCAGTTTGAATTGATAGAGAAAAATCACTTGCAATTGTGTGTTCTCCAGGATGTACTTTCATACGATCCTCTTCAACAACACACTGCCTCGTGATTGTCCTGTTTGCTGGACGTATAGGTCTACAGAGTTCCTGACGTTAGACGCAAGACCTCAGTCGATCCCTGTTGTGTTGCTGATGTGCGTTTCCCACCAGGCGTAAAAGCGGTCGTTTCATTCGCGCCAACCCAATACTTACTTTGTGCTTCAGTCGATAATTCACGCTTAAATTAACGTATAATAATGCTGGTAGAAATAACTTCACCTTCACAATTATTCATTCAGATTATCCCAGGTATGATCTCATAAACTAGACTTCTACTCGATCTAAAAAAATCGAGCCGCCGTAGCTCAGTGGTAGAGCGTTGGCGTAGCATCCGGGAGGTCCTGGGTTCGATCCCAACGGCCGACTATCCTGACTGAGCTTTTTCCAGGGTTTTTCCTTAGTCACACAAGGCAAATGCCGGGATGGCACCTCTAACATAGGCCCTGGCCGACCCCATCCCGCGTCCTTTCCCCTATCTTAACAAGCCCTAAGCGATAGATGGCTAAAGGTCATAAATGAATTCATTTCAATGTAATAGCACCACACACGGACCACAAAGAATAAGGATCGGTTTCACGGAAACCTTTACTTATACGGCATGCGCAGCATCTTAAGACTTTAGTTTGCCATAAGAAAATTAAGAATTTGTTAGGGACTGTCCGTAGTCTTAATTCAACTGGTCATCCCAGTATTCCCCTGCTTGACGAATGGATGCTTCGGAGCGATGTGCTCCTGAGCCCGATCCCACGTTGAACCAAGGCTTTAACAGGTTAGAGCATAACACATAGTGATGCACAGCTCGTGCGTATGAACCTTTTCATTTTGCGAAAATCGTGAACAATTGCAATTCCTGTTGCGACTGCTTCTGAGTGACATGATTATAAGAATGAACATAATTGATTTACTCTCTCCTCGTCAGAAGGCACTCCTCAATAGACAAAACAGTATTAAAATTCCGCTTTCATTCTTTACTTTTTCCATAATTTTAAGACCCCCCAATTTTCAATGTTCTTTTCTTTTTTAAGCTTACATTTATGGACCAGACAGTCATCTATGGTACAAATATGTCACATGTTTGTGGAATGATGTCTTTTAACGAACACTCTTTCAGTGAGAGGGAAGAAGGTAGCAACTACGTGCTATACATACCCATATTCGCCTAGTGGAGCTTAAACAAACCCTGGAAAATGTTGGTCAGTACGATGGTAGAAGGAATCGAACCTATCTGCCTCCCCAATGCCGATATAAAATCCGTGAGCGTAACCACAGGATTACGGAAGCTGGAAATGTTTTGTTTCTTGCTATTTTACAAAGTAGATGAACACTCAACCAGTTATTTTATTTTATTTTATTAATTTCCATTAAGAAAGCACTATGAAATCTCAACGAGATCAAAGAAATTCGTTGTTAGTTTCAGAATATGACAAACTACAAAACTTTTTTTTTCTCGATAGAGGATGCCGAAGTTGTCTTGAATCACTTAAGTTTCAAGAAAGATAATTTCTGCGCATTCTCTCTAGTTTCGTTTGAAACATAAAATGTCGCTTCTGTTTTCTACACTTAAATTTTGCGTCATGAGTCGCCCATGACATTTAAAAAAATGTATTTTAATTTACTCCCTGTAAGTCCCTACAGCCTGGTGTTGTTGTTGTGTTGCCTAGAGCGTGTTGTTATTGTTAATCAATATAATAATAATAATATAATGCGAAAGATGCAGTAACATTTTGTGCACTACCTAAGGTCTAGACCACGAGCCGCTGCTGGTGTAAACCAATTTAATCTACACAGTTCTCCCATTCCTATTTCCTTCTACCTATTTTTTTTTCTGAGTAGACTGAGGCCTTCGTCTGTTACTATGCACTGTGCTGTGTAGTTTCTACAAGAGGGTTACGCCTTTCTCCTCTTTCACTCCCTCTAAAGATTTAAGATACACTGAACATTTTTCATTTCCCCCCTCATTTTTCCTCAAAGAAACACTGGTGATGCCGGGGATGATCGTGATGTTGATGGTGATTATGATAACGCTGGTAGTGGTGATGAAGGTGACAACAACAACAACGATGATGATGATGATAATGATGAACTATTTGGTGTGTAAATCCGTAAAAGCGTGAGTATTTTCATCAAAAGATCCTGCCATCGAAGTACATAAAACACAGAGGCTTATCGTAATCAAGATGGAAGATATGATGTGACCTACACTATGCAACGATAAAATAATATAACATTCGCATTAAACAATACTACAGACATTTAAAAAAAATCAAACTACACTAATAAAGTCTTAGGTAATAATATAATTTACCTTAAGTCCAGTAATGAAATTGTAAATGCTTCTGTTTTTTTTTTTTTTCACTTGAAAACAGGTAAACTGCAACTTATCCTCTGCTGGCAGTACATTTAAACACAGTATTCTGCATTCCTCGCCTAGCATACGTGTGTGTGTGTGCACGTATCGATGAGGTAGAAGGTGCCAATACAGCTGACTTGATAAACCATTATCTTATCACAGTTTTAAGAAGTGGATGGGAGAGAGTTCCGGTAGAAAAACTTGGGCTGGAAAAACAGCGTGAATCGGGAAAGATATTACCGTTATGTTGCTTTTTCCTTGTTAAAAAAAAAAAAAACTTATCTGGTGCGTAATAGAACTGAAGGTACAGTCTGGACTTTAATATTGGAGCGTAAACAAGTTCCAGGCATTAGGAGACAAATTAACAGCAAATTCAGTATTCCATATACAATAGTGGCGATCGCTGCCTCCTTTTTTTTTTTTTTTTTTTTTTTTTTTTCTGGGTGTTGCATTCAGGATTTTCTCCAAGATTTTTCATTTGGGGATTGAAACTTTCAGGAGGTGTAAACAAAACTCAACAATTAATACAGCTGAGACTGAGATTATTTTTTTTTTTTCATTTATTTCCTGATTTGCCAGAGAGAAAGAAAAGAGATTGACCGTTGGGAAGACCGAGATGACTTAGGGGAGGATAATATTAAAAGGAATCTTCGAGAAGTAGGTGTCTGTGATGAAAACTAGCTTGATCTTGCTCAGGACAGAATCCTATGGAGAACGTTTATTACTGCGGCGATGAACTTGCGAGTTCCGTAAGCCATAGAGTAAGCAAGTAAGCATTTCCTGATTTGAAAACATTAATGTTTTATTCTTTAGAGCAAAGCGAGCGGCTTCACCGTACATTCTAGTAATTATATTCCGAAACGGCTCATCCGATCTTACCTAAATTTTTCACAGCGATTAGGCCATTATTGAGCGGATGTTTAGCCAATAAAACTTAAAATCGGACTAGACACGGAGGAATGGCCATCAAAAAAATCACAAGAAACTTACCTCAATGAACCACCTCACAGCGCTATAAACGCGTACATGGTCAATAGGAGAGCTGAAACGGGTCACCGGGTCATTCGGGTCTATTTGGACCGGGTCTACGGTCTATCTTCGGACCCGGTGAGCGAATCAGAAATTTCATTCTTCCCTTACACTGTTGCGTTGGAAGTTTGAACAGTCTTTCCATCTGTGGTGACCGGGAGCAGGGGTGTTACTGCCCAGAGTAAAAGAAATACGACTCCAAAAAGTTCCTAATAAGATGAAAATGGTCTCATATCCACAGAAACATAAAAAATGCCACCCGGAGCATGGGTGCCTACGAGATGGTTTCGGGCGCCCATACCAATTTAGGGGAGGATTTTGAAATAAAGATTTATATCAACAATAATTTCAATATAAATGTTGATATAAAAATTCTTTAATTTCATTTTAGATTAAAACGTGAAAGAAATTAAGCATCCGTGGCACTTACGAAAAGTAACACAGGGGTGACTAAGAGGGCTTTTTGGTAAGGGTTGCCCATACGAATTATTTTTTGGGAAAATGCATAGTCATATAAACTTTTGCACCTATATCAACAGGAGCTTCGACAAGGACGTTAATATATAACATTTAATTTATTCTTGAGAGCAAATTGTGAAGGAACTGTAGTATTCGTGGACGTCATAAAGGGGTAGTAAGATGGGTGACGTATTGAAAGTTGAGAAACCTACAATTATGCATATTTCATGACGTTTACATAGTCAGTATAATTGCTATTTATAATCGACATGCGGATTACTGTACGGAGTATGTCGGTTCGATCCCTGCTCCTGCCATGTGGGCTTTGTGGTTGACGAACAATGTGTGCGTGGGTTTTCTCGGCGTTGAGATTAATAAGTTGCCAATCAGTACACCAGTCTTCTAGGCGTGTTAAGTTATTTTGCAGAGAAGTTACGTCTGTGGGAGATGATATGGTGCGAAAAATTTTTGTAGTCGTCGGTATAAAGAAGAATGTTTCCGGTATCGATGAGACAGTCACAAATGTCATCCATATACAGAGTAAAGCATGACCTAAGGAGCTGCCCTCAGGAACACCAGAAAGAACCGGAAGCCTGCTTGAGTTGGAGCCATATATGATAACTCTCTGTCCTCTAGTCTATTGCATAAATACGAGGACAGTAGAGCTTCAAGGAACTATGAATATTGAATCTTTTCGTTATTTTGTCGAAAATGACAAAAGGCCATAGTCAATTTCATTCAATGTATCTGAAACTCTAAAAACATATTTTATAGAGATTGTTGTGTATTTTATTGTTATTGTTTTCTTGTCCAAAGTTAGTTCATAGGAACATTTTTTTTTAACTTCCTTTATTTTTGTTCTAAATACATGGTTTATTTCTCAAAGCAAATGAATATAGGAAAGGAGTTTCATATTTTTTTGCATCCCTGCACGTTTAAAAGGGGGAGGGCATGTCTTTGTTCTTTCCTTTTAACAACGCCATGTTTATTGCCCAGCGACTGATAACCACGTCACAGGACAAAGGGTAGGAATAGGTGAGGGGTGGAGGTTGGTGATGGGGTAGGGTAGGGTAGGGTTAGAAGAAACAAGAAGGTGCTGGCGATTTTTTGTTTTCCTTTTGTCACTCGAATATATGTATTAGTGACCGAATATTATATAACTGGTTTCAAAAGCACTAGTCTTGCAGTCTATGTATAACTCAGCAATTTCTTCTTCTCTCTCTCTCTCTCTCTCCTCTCAACACTCCAAAATGAAGAGTAGGAAAAACAGAAAGAAGACTTATAGTTTGGTAGTCGAAAAAATCGCCCAAAATACGAATTCGGAAAGACTACGATGTGTCCATGCCCCAGATATCTGAGATCGGGATATCTGAAACTTGGAACCGGATCCGTTTGGCCATCTTTACTTGTTGTGCTAGGCAACGTGTCGTTTATAAAGCAGCTTGTGCAGTGTTATGCTCTTTCTTCTTGGTCACCTCTTTACCTATAGTTTGATCTAGCTAGAGGGTCAGCTTCACCCCTGCTGGCTCGCTGAGGGCTTCGTGATGAGGGCCTTAACTTTGCTCTACCCTATTTCTATGTTATCCAACCTCTAGGGTATCGTTCAGCTCCGGCATGTCCATGAAGATTTCATCTTCAAGTGTGTCTATATTGTACTAAAAAGGTATAGATTTTCAACATCTGTTTTGGGTAAGCTTAGAGTTTTGAACTTATAAGTACAAGGATGTAAAACAACCGTTTGCAGCAATAGGAATCTAATAGTATGAGGTTTCCATTCATTTTTTGAAAGTTGTTTAGGATAAGTGCAACCGTGCAATTCTCTTCTCTATGATAGTAAGCCACTCAATGTTCTCGTCAGTTAGGGCTTCGAATGTAGATATATGATATTATTTAGATTGAATTACTATTCACGTCCTAAACGAGCTGATGAGCTTCTAAGAACGGGACCTACAATGTTTGGTAAAGAGGACTTGGAAGTACTGCGTTCAATGGACTCCAGCGGGAATTGAGGCCGTGACCACGCGCACAGAAAGCGAGCGCGTTAACCTCCCCTCCACCCCATATATCTCTTTAGAGTCGTGATGATAAATGATGTATATTTTATACCATGGGGCGAGGCTTGGGCGAGACTATGCAGCAAAAATTACTGTTATTGATATTTTGCCAGAAAAGTGTTTATACAGCTTATTAAGGGCCAGTTCTACAATCGACGGGTAATCTTCTGGTCAGGGCTAAGCTGAGGCCAAGTCTCATTTTGCGTACTCTCATTGGCCAAAATCAGAAGATTAGCCGTCGATTGTAGAACTGGCCCTAAATGTTTTAATTCAATGATGAATAATTTTCCCTTTGAATTGGGGCCTTTAAGCTTGGGGACATTGCGCCCACAACCGTGGGAGGGGGGGGGATGTGCACCCCTGACCGGGTGTGTGCAAATTGTCCCTCGGAAACGCTTTTCTGATAGAATTTTGTGTTTGAAGTATTAAATAGGATAAAATAAATTAAAATCTTTTAAAACTCTAAAAAATGAAGTTTCCCATACTCTTTCTCACTTCTCAAGGGATCTAAACCGAGCCGCCGTAGCTCAGTGGTAGAGCGTTGATGTAGCATTCGTGAGGGCGTGCGTTATATTCCAGCGGCCGACCATTCTGAGGCTTTTCCGGGTTTTTCCTCAGTCACTCCAGGCAAATGCCAGGATAGCATGTTCAGCATAGGCCTTGGCCGACACCTTCCCGAATTCTTTCCCCTGAGCCTTAGATGCCTAAAGGCCATAAATCAAGGAATCTCAATGGATTGATTCTAACCACAGAAACGAGACCGGTCACCGTGTCAAGATATTGCCACCAGATCAACTGGATGAAGATTCGATCATGGAGTCGCCGAGTTAACTCAGTCTGGTGATTTCGGTCAAGACCGGGTCCCGAGTTATTCCAGTCAAGACCGTGTCAATCAGGTTATTCGGGTCAAGTTTCGGACCGCATCAACTATGTTCGAGTTTGACCAAATCACCAAAAATAACCCGGTTCCATTTTCTGGTCAATAAATGGCAGGCAAAACAATATTCAGTATTGTTCATTATTGTACACAGTGGCAAGGAAAGGCATATGAGCTCATTTTATATAATGTATTCTAATTATGTTTGCTATCGAAAGCTTCAAGTAGGATCGTCCTTATGTGTTTTAACGTCAAATTTGATTAACAAGTAATGCCATCTAGTTGTATTACCTCTGCATCTGGTTAAGAGAAATTGGACTGTAAGTCCTCTCACGAGACAAATAAACTTTGACGAATCAGTCCCGGCAGAAAGTATTAGGCGGAAATCATCATCAGAATTTGACGGCAGAACCATAATAGTACCGTTGCCGTAAACTAGAGTGAATCGCGTGGTCAATAAAAAAGAAACACCAAACATGACTTTTCTAACCTGACCTAACCAATGGTTAGTGAACTTTAGAAAATTTGAAAATGCTTATAAGTATAGAAAAGAAAATAGTTATTTTTCTTTTTAAAAAAAACACCATCTCGCTGAGAATCGAACTTGGGTACCCGGATCGGCTATCTGATGCTCTAACCACATTAAAGCGACGATTCTCAAACTGTTGCTTGTCAATGTCCTTTATGGAGTAGTGCTTTAACGACTCTATTTATGTAGAAAGTATTAGCAAAATTGAGGGCGACTTCCACCTTATACTTCCTACTTTGATTGACTCTCTAAACTTGACTCTACCGAGTTAGGGCTGATTTTCATGAAAGATTGCGTTGCTTGCGATTTGGGTGAGTAGCCCATTGAAACACGTGTTTTATTGTAAGGTAAGTGTAACACGTGTTTCAATTGGCTACTCACCCAAATCGCAAACAAAGCAAGCTTTCATGAAAATCAGCCCTAACTCGTTAGAGCCAAGTTCTAGACCATCTGTCACAGTTTCAGTTTATTTCTATTATTAATCCAAGTTAAATTTCCAGTGATTTCGTGGCCTGTCGTATGTGATACACGTTTAAGAGTATGCACGAATGGATTTATACCGTTATGATTCAAATCACTTTTCAGAGTGTCAAAAGTCATAAAGAGGGATCTGCAATTATCAAAGGGAAGAGAATGGTGTGATCTGTGATGTTTCCATCCTGAGAATAATAATGTATAACACGACAACGAACCCGCTTTCGTTCACTAATGTTCTCTTAGCATTACATGTCCATGAAGCATGTATAACTCCAAAGTCTGTTAAAATGCTTTATAAAAGTATGTCGATAAAAGTATAAGGGGGTATTTATTTTGAATTTACCGAGAGACCATGGTAGAGCGTTGGCTTAACGTTCGGGAGATCGTGGGTTCAATCTCAGCGGTCTACCACTGTGAATGAGTCTTACCAGGGTTTTCCTCAGTCATACTAAGAAAAAGTGGGGATGATATCTTCAACATAGGCCATGGACGATACCTTTCCGCATCCTTTACCTTCCCCTATCTCGGTCTGAACCTTAGATGCCTAAAGGCCATAATTAAAAATTCAAAATCAAATTAATATAGACTTAAGCTTTAAGGTATGGATGGCTATTTCAACTTGCGCGAGTGAATGTGACAGTCTGTTTGACCTAGCCTTATTCGAGTTTCCTTTTGCGTGTTACATATATGTTCTTGAGTTTGACTTAAAACGAGGGAAGTTAAAGGTACTAAATAAACTTACCCGAAATACGTCCTTTCACATATTTACATATGTGCTGTCGGCACTGAAGCAGAGCGACGTGAATGACCAGCTGTAAATCTAATTATATTTCGTGCTGTGTCTGACAGTGAGATGCTGTTGGGGATCAGCATTCCTTGCTATTCAAGTGTTTCACATACGACATACTTATGTGTTATCCTATATTCTTTTGATAACATGCTGAAGTTTCCGTTACACTGATTTGCACGTCTTCAGAAACAAATCCATCATAAGACTCAGAGAAAAATGAAGATACATGTAAATCGCTGTCTGTATTGTCACCAGAGAAAACAAGTTTAACAGAATGCTCCTGCTCACTGTTTTCGTGAAGTAACAAATCGGATATTTCTTCTTCACCCAGCGACGTCGACATAATTAAAGGTACTCTAAACTTAGAAATAGGGAAGAACTAAAAATAATCACCAAATAAAAGGTTTCTCGTAGTTTAACACAGCATAGCAGAAGCAGCGGAAACATCCCAGCATCATAAAAAGCCAATGTTACCAAGCAGCAACTAAAAAGGCACTAAACATAAAGCAGTGCGAACAGGTAAGCATAATAGAAACCAACGTTACGAAACTCCTACAATGTTGCTAACTAAGAATAATGAAAACAGTAAATATAATAAATCAAATAATCCCCAATATATTAAATGAAGCCGATGGATCATATTGACCCATGCTATGCATTCATATAGCATCGAGAAGCAAACGAATAAGAAAATAACAAAATATCAGAAAACAATAAAAACAGTTTAAAGATAGAAACAACGAAATTAGGGGCTCTCAGTGCAAGAAAAATATCCCCTCCAAATACTTATGTGGAAAACTCCATGGCTCAATTTTATCGATGCCATCCATGCATACGAAGCGCATTAAAATGTTTAACAAGTAAAATGGAACATTTTAAATAAGTAATATCAGATCTTTGAAAAATAAAAGAAAATGGCCTGTGGGAGAATCGAATTCGGACCTGCACATGGTAGGACAACGTCTACTGCGTAGATCACCGTATCCACTGAAAGCAAACCATTTCAAAAGGGTGTTTACAACCCATTGATGTGACTTCTCACCGAAATCTGGAACTTAACCCGAGAAAGTAACTGGAAGAGTAAGGAAACTGTACTTCTTGGACTCCTGCAGAGCTCAGGCGCCTGCATTGTTGACTTGGTAAATAGAGCTACATGAGATTTGCAGACGATATATTTCTTTTGGCAGAGAATCAGAAATCACGTAACAAGATATTGAAACATCTGCAAAGAAGCTGTGAACAGAGCTGAAACCGGGTCAATTTTGGGGACCCGGTCTGACCCAAACATAGGTGATCCGGTTACCTGGTCCGAAACTTAACCAGGTCTGGGAAATACAAAATACTGGGAATTTCCGCTCCGTATTTTTCGTACTCTGGGGGTAACATCCCTGGTCACCTCTGAAAGAAACCCTGTTCAAACGCAAGAAAACAACTAAAAACTCTGCTTTATTTTCCGGGTTAGTGCGTCTAATATCGGGTGACCAGGTCAGGCAGTATCTGAAGCCTAGACCCATTCCAAAACTTGACCCGTTTCAGCTCTGGCTGTGAGAAATATGGAATGGAAACAAATGCAACGAAAAAGAAAAAGATGGATGATATAATTGGAGCAAATGGAACACACCTAGCATGAAAATTGGAAGCAGAAAAAGTAGAGTATAAAACGTATACAGCTTCAGATATCTTGGATGTGTTATAAGTGGGGATATGAAGTGTGAAAAAGAACCCTATCAACAAGACTCGGCGAGCCAGTTACGCGGTTGGACCACCGTTAGCCCTACGTCGGCCCGAAGAATCTTACTGATAGGGAAGTAACGTCGAGAATAGCAAAGGCTAAAGAGACATTCACTAAGGAGAATATTTATTGTGGATCAATAATCAAAGAGTTGAGGGGAAGAAATGATTAAATGTTTTACGTTGAATTGAAATATGAATTCTAGGCCTACAAAAGCGTGAAGAGGGAAAAATTGAAATATGGAGATGGAGAAGAATGAAAAAACAGTAAGTGCTCAAGAGAATAGGCGGGAGGTTAACAAAACTGGAGAGATAGTAAAGAAGGGAAAAGAAACTGATTAGGACACGTACTGTGAGGATTTTTTTACTTATGGATGCAATGGATGAAGGGAAGAGAGGAAGTGGCGAAAGACGAATCCAACTCCTTGACACTATTAAGTAAAATAAATCGTATCCTGAGACAGAAAGGAAAACTAAAGATTGAGATGAATGAAGAGGACTCAACGTGCCTTGAAGGACCTGCCAATTTCGGCAGAACGCTAATGCTGCTGCTGCTGATGATGATTAGTTAGTTTATTATTATTAACATTTTAGAGTTTATATTGCAATTTTTGAACACACACACACTTGGTATAGAGTATGCCACCACGTTAGGGACCTCAAATCAAGGAGAAAAGATTCTTTGACAGAATTTGGAAAGATACATATTTTTGGAGTTAGAGGCCTCCAAAGCTAGAGCGGCATCGTCAAAAATGATGTCATATCTCGACAAATAATGACGCAGAACCTGTGGCGTTAGCAATCAGAATCAAAGTTGTAACCAATGTATCTATTTCAGTAAAGTTGATATAAAGAAATACAGAATAAATAAAATCCCAGGACGACAATCCTGAGAAGTTTTCCTGGTAGTCGTAACACGACACGGATGTGGGGAAGTTATCTAGAATTAAGGCCAGATATGCTACTTTTCCCTTCCTTTTGCTACGATTATTTTAATGAAAGTTTACATTAGAAGAGATGAATTTACCAGAGACTATCTGGATTCTTAGACAACTCTG